>MU106750.1:0-89013 GCA_012274485.2 Sinapis alba | reverse complement strand
GTTTTCCTGGTAAGGTTTTTAACGAGGCAGCATCTTACGCGTATAATAGACATCAAGGGGAAGTGTTATATTTATTGTGATGTCGATTATAGAAAGTCTTGTTCACCAAGATTTACTTGTACTTGGTCACCAAGCAAAACCCTATTCTTGTATCCCTATATAAGGAGTTCATTATTCATGGAATAAGATACACAAATTCATCTCTTCTCTTCTTTACTCAAAACATAATTTATATTATACTTCAGTCAATACACTGAGTCAACTACCTATACTATTATTTGAATAATCATAACAAATTATGATTGTTAATAAATATAATTAATGGATAAAAATAATTTATATATTTTTATTTATAACATTCCAATTTTAAAATTTAAATTTAAAATTTTAAAACATTTTTAGCAAATACTTTTATATCTATTTATTCATCTCTAACCGTCTCCAATCACAAATGTTAGCAAGAACCAATTTTGATTTCCAATTTTGATTTTCAAAAGTGTGGAACAGTTATAAAGGTTTTATAACGTTTTTGTGATTATTGTAAAATATATTGATAGGGTAAATACTCAGTTTACTTAATGTTAGGTAGAATGAGTATAAGGAACTTAGTACTTTACAAGAAAGAATTACTTCTACGATTAATAACATTTACCAACCACAAAAACTGTGTTTGTAGATGGTAACAAGTAAACCAGACAGATCCTAAAATATAATGCGCTACGAAAAAAAATGTTAATGAAACATTAGTTATGAGATGTAGGGTGGACAATCCGGTGTAATTACATGTTCGGTTTATTTGGGTCTAAGAAAGCTTTAACTAAAGTCAGCCCAAATTAATTTGATTTGCTTTCAGTTTGGTTTGGTTTTTGTTTTGTTTAGTTTGTGTTTGGTTCGATTTAATTTAGTCCAGTTTGTGTTTGTTCAGTATAATCGAGTTGATTTCTTAGTTTTGTTTTAGTTTAGTTACATAAATATGGTTTATAAAAACATAAAACAAATTACCATTTGACATGAAAACATCATTTTTCTCATGTTTAAACATAAAGCAAAACACCATAATAAAAATATAGAATATTTAATCCATAATTTTATATTATTATCTTCAAACCTAATATAAGTATCATAGATAATTTTTTGATTTTAATATTAATGTATGAGATTCATATTTTTTGTTTTAATTTTAGTTGTGTTTATTATATCTAGTTATAAGTAAAATGTATAAATTATATTTAGTTCTTTAGATTAGATGGTTAAATATGTTAATTCTTAATATTCTTAATATATTTAATTAATTTAATTAAAAACACTTCGGTTTTTCTGTTCGGTTTAGTTTAAAATCAAACCAAACTAAACCATCTGGATTGATAAAATCTTGAATCAAATGGTTTAGACATATATTTTGGTTTGATTTGGGTCGGTTTAGGTTCATATGGGTCGATTAGGTTTGGTTGGATTATTTTGCCCACCCCTAATTTAAATTATTGAGATGCATGAATTATGGAAGTCGAAATTAATGGAGTGGTATATAAAAAACAACTCAGTTACATCTATAATATTTTATCCAAATTTTAATTATCATATAGTTTATTCACTTTATTTTTTTTAAAAAATAAAAAAAAATATAATATAATTGAATTATTGTCTAATAGTACTCAACTTTAGAGGAAAAATAGAGTGATGAACAACAAATAAATGAACTACTCTTTTGTAGAATAAACTTATTTATTTTATTTTATTATAGAGTAAAAAATAGAATAACATTAGAGTATTTTACTTTAAACTCTGTTACCTTTGGAAATACTATAAGACCTTTTTTTAGTTGTTCACTACAAAAGTTGTTACAATATTTCTTTACAGTCCCTTTAAATTCATTTTCTTCATAGTTCCTGTTATTACTAAAGTGGTCACTGGTCAGACTAGAAAAAACAAAGAAAAACTATTAACTTATACAAAAAAAAAAAAAATTTAACTTTCGTTTAAGCTATTTCAATTTCTAATTTTTAAAAATTGTTCATTTTAAATTTTAAAATTTGTTGACCAAGCCGTTTTAGAGACTTGGAAAGTCAACGTTAAATTGATTTAATAGTTGATTTTTCGTATATCTGAAATGGTTTGTCAACAAAAATTGAAATCTAAAATAGACAATTTTTTTTACAAAAAAAAAAATACCTTAAAGGGAAGTTCATGTTTTTGTTTCGTTTTAAAAGATCTGATTTTTAATAGATTTCTCTCTTTAGACCCCTAAAATCTAATTATTTTGTTCTCTTAATTAGTTTTTAAAAATAATAAGTTAAGTTAATTGCATTTTTGCTCTTTGAATTCACGTTTTAGCTTTGTTTTATAATGGATTAATAAAATATTTATAATAACGACGAGTATGATTTTCGTTGGATGAACAATCTTGATATATTAGCTTTGTCTCGTCTATGTAACACACTGGTCGCTAATAAGATGCCAATATATTTGACTATCCTAAAGGAGTTATGTCTTTCAACTTTGTTAATGTTCAATTACATGAGATACATCCATATATTTTAAAATTGTGTCTTCTGGCTAATATTTTTGTATAATAATAGATCCAATATCTCATTTTGAACGAATAACTAAATAAAAAATAGTTACATTTTTCAATTTAAAAAGAGAAAAGCCACTAAAAATCAGATTTTTCAAAATAGAACAGAAAATAAGAGTTTCTGTTTACACCATTTAATTTCAAATTTTTAAAAATTATTTTTTAAATATCAATTATTAATGACTAAATGTTTTTAAATACACAAAAAAATCAACGTTAAATTGATTTAATGTTGAGTTTTTAAGTTTCTAAATTGGTTTGGTCTCAACAAAAATTGAAATTCAAAATGGACGATTTTCAACTCAAAAGTTGAAAATTAAAATGACTTAAATAAAAGTTGAAAGTTATTTGGCATTTTTGTATAAGTTGGGTGTTTTTTAATCTGTTTTCTCCTAGTCAGACCCATGGACTCGATCCTTCTTTTTTCTTTCCAATTTTCCCTGAAAGACGATTAGAAACATAGTAGTCGTCTACCCTTTTTAGGTTTCTTAATCTATTCGTTTCGAATCACCATACAGTTTCAGAATCCTGTTTAAACACAAAACCTCAATAAAAAAAGGTAAATGGGTTATCAAGAAAACCACAGGATCACAAGCGATCGTAGCCCACCAAAACTCGCATCCATTAATAGATAAGTGAATCAGTGATGACACAATTTCTTTTTGACTTTGACAGTGAACACAAAGGGAAATAAAATAGGCAGAAAGTAAACAAAACAAATGTAAATACCACATATAAGTAGTTAAAGTGAGACTTAAAAGGATTAAAAGTCTTACAAGAGGGTGAGTTCGAGTTTAGGTCGGTTAGGCTGAGGCTCCACTACCTCCATGTGAATCCTCACTGTTTGCAAGACACTGTATGATAAACTTCCATCCATCTTAACAATCTTCTGCTTCTCCTCATCTACGTACCAGTCACCACCTCCTTTCTCACCTTTTGCTGTTACATAAACTGGGCCTTCTATTCCATACCTGCATTATAAATCCATAACGATGTAGTGTAAGAAAAGAAAGGAGGCTAGGGAAGTGGAGAAAAATATAAAGAAGAATAGGCTACAAGTGGTAATGAATTTTGTAATGGTAGTGAAGTAAGAATAAAAATGGAGAACATACTTTGGGACGAATACTATAAAACCATTGGATCTTATCTTCACAACTCTTGCCTCTGCATCTGTGGGTCTACAACATCAAAATACAGATTTGTTTCTCTTAGTCTTTACCAGTCCATGCCTCTAGAATCAAGTAAGATTCAGGAAACATAGACGATCTTTACCTGTTTCTGAAGTAGATGAGAGTGTGCAACTCTACTGAAGCTCGACTTGCCATCTGTGCATTCCTATGCCGATAATTCAAGTCTGAAACAAGTCAATGAGTTTAGAATGCTGCAACTCTGGTGCATAAGTAAAAGAAAGATCATCATACATGATCTTTTAAGGAAAAAAAAGGATGAACAGCTGAATTTTAGACATTTTGTCCTTATCACAAAGCTGGATATGACAGGACAAGAACTTAAGTTCTAAACCAAATCAGGAAGTGAGAGAAGATTCATAAATTTTACAAATTTTACTTGAACACTCAAAAAGTTGGGAAAGACTAAATCCTTGAATCCAAGGAGAATAAAGCGAAAACTTACTATCAGCAACACTAGTAAGTTGAGGTCTGTCTTGGAACACCGTTGGAAGCTTGTATATTCCTAACGACGCGGCAAGTAACCTATGCACAAAGACATCTAGAACCAGAGAAAGAAGCAAAGTTATATAGCATCTAACAGTTGAAAACACATAAAAGAAAGATCAACACTCACTTACCAGCATATCTCCGGATAGGGGATGTAAAATGAGTATATAACGGTGCCGCAAGCCCATAATGAAGATATTCTGGAGGACTGAGATCCCCACTACAGAAGTATACAGCCTGAGTAGCAATAAATTTAAAATATTAAATGGCGATGTCCTCCAGAAATCACCAGCAATAACTATTCAGTCATCAAGGAACACTTACCTGCGTCATGCACCTAGTTGCCAATATCCTGATCAGCTTATTGAAATATGGATCCTCACCCTGAAGGATAAACGATTTTTGTTAGGAGCGAGCGGAGAGAAAGCTAGCTAATTGGAACAAGGAAACAAGTTGCTTACTAAAAGACATGTAGCATTGAAAGTCCACTTAAAAGTTACTATTAAATTTAATTATGAGTAGAATTTACAGCCCTAGTTGTAGAAATGGAACAGAGGTACTCAAAATGGCTGAACAGCGGCTGTGCAAATAAGACAGTGCAGACAAAAAAACTCACCACAGCTCGGTCCAGTGAATCCGCCAAAGCTTTAGATGAAGAGACATCTAAGCTAAGCCCAATAGCTGCAGCAGTACGCAACAGCGGTTCAAGCATTTCTCTTGTGGGAGTAGGATGACGCCTGCGATAGAGAACCAAACCAGATATATGATGAACTGCTATTGATGTTAAAACTGAACAGAACATGTAGCACATGCCCATAAAAGATAACAAGTCATCAACAGCTACTAGCGATCCAATAATATGCATTATACTAAGTAAGCATAACATCATCTAATCTAATCACTTATGGCCAAACTTTACATGAACACAATTGTAAACAATTCATGTAACAATTGAAAGCTAATTTGGTCACATCTTGGGAAAAGATGCAATCAATTTTACGCAGAGAAACACTTCAATATATACAGAATGATTGGCATCTTTGAGAAACAGACCTTAATAGTGAACAAGAAGGGAACTGTTTAAGGATTTGTTCAGCGACTGAAACATTTGCAGCAAGCATGAATTCCTCAACCATTTGGTTTGCCTCTCTAATCTGATACATGCCTGTGCAAAACAATAACAGCTTTCAAAAGGCTAGAGGTTGTTGTACTTCATGGGTTCTTGGGTGTCAAAGACCAAGAAACTATCGTTCATATTCATCGAGAAGAGCATTTTTTTCAGCACACATACCAATGTCAAGAGGATCATGAGTCTCAGTATCAATCTGAAATTTAACTTCAGCAGAAGCAAGAGTTAATGCTCCCCTATCGATACGCCTTTGTCTCATTATCTACAGGATTCAAAAGCGCATATCAGTTAAATTGTCTTCTTGTTTCTATCATTTCTAAAACATATGACAACAAGTGAGAGAAGGTGTCTTCAACCTTTGCCAGAGTATTCATGTTCCTAAGATCTGTAGTCACAGGGTCCGTCAATCGGCTGCAAAAAGTAATAACACTTTTTAATCGGGTGCTTAAAGTAAAAAAGGGAGTCTGAAAACACTCCACATATCAAAATAAAAGACAATACAATCTAGCGATACATTAGTAGAAAGGTTCATTTTCTGAAACAAAAATGCAACAATTTGTTAACACATCATTGCTAAAATTAACTCTAGTAACAAATCACTAGAGAATATGAAATGAAAAAGCTTTTACTGTAAGAGCAATGATAAGCAAACAAACCACTGACTCTCTAACACTATGGTTAAGGAGAATTTACCTGTCATCCATCCGAGCCTGAGCTTCAACATAGGACAATGCTGCAGAAGACTTGATTATACTCTTTGTGAATCTCGTTGAGATAATCTCAGCTTCAGGACTCATTTCCTATATATATGAATTTTACTTAGGCTAACCTTTTACCAATTTGATAATATGTGTAACATACACTTTAGGCCTCCAACTGAAAATAGATATAGCATACCCAAATAACCGAGAATGCAAGCCTTTCCACATCAGCTCTAAGCGAGCAAATATCTGCAAACAAAACCACGTTTCTGAGTGCACTGAAATTCCAACATGAAGGGAACGTAGCTTGTAAGATGTTACCTTCAGTTAAAGGCTTGGGAAGCATGTCAATACGGCGATCAACAAGGTAGACAGATGTGCCTCTTTTCGATGCCTCATCATCCAAAGGAGTACCAGGGTGAACAAAATTTGTTACATCCGCAATGTCTAATTAAAAATATGATCAAGGATAAAGCATCATAAAATCATTTCCTAGATATGAACAGAATACAACAAAAAATCCTGCAAGAGACATGTATACTGAAAGACAGAATCGAACTATGAGGCAGAACATTAAGAGGAGCCATTTTCCAAAGCTATATTTATATGTGAACCACAAAGTTATTTGTAACCCATTGACTCCTACCATGCCCTAAGTTGAAAGCTCAGTTATATATAAATGAGATTCTATGGACTCTAGGATACGGACTCCAAGTTCAAAGTTCCCGTTTGGAAGTGATGTACAATGCAATGCATCATCAATATCCTTGCAGCCTGTTAGCACCACAAACAAGTTAATCTGCTAGTACACGACTCCGACAGACGTTTTATTATCGGCTAAACTCAAATGAGTAACGCTTTAGGTACATACCCGGAGGGTCCACACTAAAGACAAGCAAATGTCGTAAGTCTTGCCTAACAGGATTGGATACGTCTTCGGCAGATACAGACCAGGGTAAGGGTGGCAAGCATGACAGAACTTGAGACGAGAATGGCGAGTAGTCAACATCGTTCTCTATCAATACAACCTGCAGCATCCACAAGAAAGAGTATGGATGTTATTACCCTCCCACTGCCTACCAGACCAGAACCAAGTAATTTAGTATAATGCACTCACCTCCGTTTCGGTTTCCCTGTCGCCTATTTTGCCGATTGGTCTTACATAATGGCCAGAAGGATACCGAGACTGACGGTCCCAAGAATCAACTGCCACTACTATTCTCATATCCAAAAGGTTCTGAAGCTGTCTAGTGTTAATTCGAATCTTAGGAATTCTGCGATCTTTAGAGACAAATAAAGCATGCGCCGTTCCACCACTACCAGCAGGTAATGACATTGGTTCAAGAGATCCACAATAACTGCATGATGTAATGCAAATTAAGAACATTCATACAGAAAGTACGCTTGAAATAGACTCTCAAAGTAAGACAAAATTATGGAAAAGCAAAGCATAATTGCATAGATAAAGACACTGAAACCAAAAGAACTAAAGATAACCCGTCCATTCATATAAGTAGTCACAAGATTAAGGCACCTCTAAGAAGAGTATACCAATCAAGTCCTTTAACATGTTCTCATATGATGCATCAATGAGTTATTAACAAAAAAAAAACAGCCACTACACTATTGGTAATCAAGTAGAACAAATGAAGAAATGAGCTTACGAGTGCCAATTTCTACGGATAATACCAATTACACGGCCTGATGGACGAGCAGGGTTAGCATTTTTATCACCAGAAGTTTCTTGGGCCAAGTTTGAAACTCTAGGAGCATCATCAGCACTATTGGGAGCCAAATGAACAGTATCATCCTCTTCCTCATCTGCGTTTGGATTTTACATGTGAAACAAATCTAAGTTTGACACAACTTCATGCAAGCAGACAACTAGTTTAAAGTATATGTAGATATTAATAGGAACCTTCTTCGGCTATAGATAATGCCTTCTCCTGTTGCCATTGATCGCGAGGTAAGAGCTCTACGGCAACAATATCACCATCGAAAGCCCTGCTCATGTTGCTGCGCCCATAGAGAATAATCTCTTCCCCTATGCTCTCGCTTCCAACATAAGCTTCAAAAGGATTGAAACGATTGACACGGAGTTTTCCTTGATGGTATATCCCACGGTGTAAGCCAGCAGTAATTTCAGACATGGGCTTATGCTGCATGCAGGAAACAAGAACATAATTATAGGAGAGGCAGTATCTCTAGTCACCTCAATCCGAGACTGAGAAACATGTATGTTTATCTCCATTACCTCTAGGTATACAAGTTTCCTCTTCGAAGGTCTGGAATCATCTGCATCTTCCATGGTCACGTCTTCAGCGGATGGTTGGGCAAGCAGGTCCAACAATTCAGGTTGTCCAATTGATTTTACATATGCCTCAACTGATACAGAAACATTCATTGATAACTTCAACTTGTAATGCTGGAAAGTAAGACAAGGAGAAGATGATTTACATACTTGTCTCTGCAGATATGCCCTCTTCAGTGGCTTTCCTTTTATTCTCTCTGTCATTAGTAACAAGCAACACCTGAGATGCATCCCCTAGATGCTTCTGGTACCATAGCGTAGCAACACGAATAGCTGAATTCCAGACAAAATTTATAAAAAGTTATGCATAACCAAGAGAAGAAAATTGAAAGCTGTAATATACATCACCAAGGAAGTAACAATATGTAATAGCAAAAGAAGAAAGTGTTTATATAGTAAATAAAACCTCTATCGTTGTGGTCATTGGCAGTCTCTCTCTCCATGACCTGCACATAAGTGTCCCTGTGGAGAAGGAGTTACACAACTAAGTAACTTCCAGTGATCATAATGAGATCATCCAGTAAATATCACCAGACAGTATATTTCTAATCATTCAGTTTCACATTCTTCTATCTAAAACCTGAGGAGGAATCGAAATAGCTGAAAAGCTTGAAAAAGGTGTCTTACTTGTGGACATGATTGGAGAAAACATAGAATTGCTTGGCTGGATTGCTGCAGAGAGCTCTGATTCTGTTGTAAACAGACCTGTTCCTGTTCTTAACCTCGTCAAGCACCACAGACAGAACAACAACATTGTCTATGGCCTGATTCTCCAACAAATCAATCTACCAAACAAAAAAGATATATACTTTAATATCCACAAAATTAAAACTTTAGCTTTATTTATGATGAAAGCAAAGTTACTTGGTGAAGAACGACGTTGGTATCGACAACAATAATCTTAGGGGAAGACAAACGAGCAGCGGAAGTATCGCAAGACTTGCATGAAAAGGCTCCACAGTATATGTCATCTCTTAGATAAACCTCTCTCACTTGCTGCACCCACAAATAAACTAAAAACTCTGAAACGAAGAGAGAAGCTGAAAGCATCTAGAGAGAGATAACAGACCTTTTGAATTCGACCTCCTCTTGTTTTCTTATTGAAAACTTTGCTCTGCAACATTCTTTCTTCAACCCTCTTTCTTGCTCAGAACTCTTTTTCCGCCGGTGAAAGATTTTAGACGGAGCGAAGAGCGAAGCTTTCTTAAACCTAAGACCTAAGCAAAGAGCAAAGAGAGACCGTGCCTCCTCCCCTCCTTTTCGTTCTTTGGAGACGAGACGCCGTCGTCTTTCCCAGCGGTTTGGTTACGTTTATCTCAACCGGCTCAGTTTGATTAAACCGAAATAAACACTACAATACGACATTTTATCAGGACCAGAAAAACTAAATCGGAATGGACTTAAAAATATTCGATCTGAAACCAAACAGAAAAATTATATGAGAAATTCTCTTAGAGCCCCTTTTAGTTTTACCTTCACAAAAATAGTTCTTAAATAAAAAAATGACCAAAATACATTTTTTTAGAAGCTAAAATTTTTATTTATATGCATTTATACCCTTAGGGTTAACTAATTTAGACTTTAGGGTTTAGAGTTGAGGGGTAGGTTTGGCATATGGTTTCAAATTTCAAAAAAAAAAAAAAAAAAATTGAAAATTTTAAAAAAGAAAAAATGATGTTTTGGTCATTTTATTTTTTTAGATCTATTTTGTGACAAAAACTAAAAAATGGCTATTTAAGAAAATTGCCCAATTTATAATACTTAGTTAAATTTAATTAGTTGAAACCTATGATCTAACCTATAAACCCGACAAGATAGAACCGATTCAAAGCTAACCTAAAAACATGAATATCTAAAACTTTAATTTTATATGTTTTGTTTATATATTTTAGTTTATAATGTAGTTAAAATATGTATTTTTATAAGCAATTTTTATTATTATTTTGTAACATTTTTAAGTAATATAAAACTTTACAAATCAAATTTAGAATTAAAAATATTTAATTTCCAATTATTAATTGTTTATTTCTGATTATTTTACAAAAAATAAACATAACAGATTTTAGAAAAAGTTGATGAAATTAAAGTATTTTGGGTGTTTACAGATCCTAAATACCCAAATCCAAAATTTACAGCTATTTTACAAGTATTTTAATTGTATATTTGAACTGGCATGGATCCAAGAAGAACGGACTTGAGTTGGATACAAATGTCTAAAATTTGAGAGATCCAGATTTATATTTGAACCCAACAAAAAACAACAAGAATTCGATTTGAAACCCGAATGCCCAAATCTAATTTTATAGAATCGGAAATTTACCCACTTCAACTAACCAATCTTATGAAAAATAACTCCAAATTTCAGAAATAGCAAACTAACTAACCAACACTCAAACATCATTCTGTGAAGAATAAGTAATGCACAAAAAAGAACGTGTATGATTTACCAATAAGAATATATACTTTACAAGATCTTTTAAAGTTGCCATATAATCATGTTTTGACAATATATATTTTTAAAAAGCCTTAAAAATCATGAATGTAATACTTATCATTATCAATTACCTTACTAAATTAGTAAATAATTAAATTAAAATGTGTGTTTCTTATTTTAATTAATTCAAAAATATTAAATATCATTTAAAATTTTATAATAACTTACCTAGATTAATAAAAGGTGTGTATTTTAATTAGTATTAATGTATTTGTATTTTAGTTGTAATCTGAAACTATATAATATACATTTTTATATTATCTATAACTAAATATGAACAAATATATTATACGCTTTGACATGAGAATTTTTTTGAAAATATTTTTTTTAAATATATATAAAAATGTAAATTAAAAAGTGATATCTTTACATATAAAATACATTTTCCCTCTCTCATGGTGTGGCCACCTAGGATAATATGGCAGAAACTGACACCTAACACTTTAATCTTGCGCTTCTGCAATATAAAGATGGTACATGACATATATAAAAAAATTTGTTTAATAGGCCTTTGGGCCTCTCAGATTTATTCCACACAATCCATTTGAAAGCGTGAATCAAAACTAAAAGTAGCGTCTTTCTTGTCGTTGTCTTCTTCAATAGATCTCTGGTTTTTGTTCTATGAATATGTGATTAAGCAATCTCCATGGAGGTTGTCCGATGTTCTCCATCTCAAATATCCATCTGGAATCACTGTGTGGGTATCATTCGTGACGTTTTGTTCCATATTCATCGACTATGTTACGTTACGGTATTAAGTGTTCACTCTCGTTAGTTGCGTTCTTTACTCCATGGACCCATAATTCCTCATTCAGTACCTCTCATCTCCCTTACAGGCGGTGAAACCCCCTATAAAAAGGTATGTGTTCTTCCCATAAACATCATTCTCACTAATCCTATTACATTTGAAATTATTTTCTTATATATAAAGATGGTTAACTCATACACTATTCTTTCTGATCTGAAGTATGGACGTTCATCCACCGTGGAGGTGCGGCTGCTCAGGTTTTGGGAAGCCTATAAATGTCAAACGCGGTGGCGGCTCATAGGAGTAGATATGCTTTTTCTAGATGCTAAGGTGATTCTTTTTTATAAAAAAAAAACATGTTCATCATTTTTTTAACACACTCATGCCAGCCACCATCAATGTTCACCGTCTTCCCTTACCGGCACTCCTCTGTTGATACGGTTCAGTGATTCAACCCGGTTTGATGAGATAACCGAACCGACTACCCCAATCCATGAAGAGCACTTCCGGTTCGTAACCACAGTGAACTGCTTGCCCTAGCCAATACAAATACTCATCTTCCAGGTAATACACTTATTATATGTTTCTCACATACACACCATTGTAACCTTTCAGGTTTTAATATGTTAATTCTTTGCTTACATTAGCGGTGAGCTCACAGAAAATGTATTTCTTTCTCATGTCATTTATTCTATGTTTTTGTTTTCCACTCATAAATCTGTTTTAAATCTAGGAGCCATGTGACAGAAAAATATAACTAGTTCAAACTAGAGCGAAGAAACCATTCAAACCAATGAGCAGAGCTACTGCTTGAGAACACCCTAGCATTGTGGCAATTGAAGAGATAATGACAAGTCTCCAGAACCAACAATGATTTTTTTGATGTTAAATAATTTGATGCAAAGATGCCGCATATACTGGTAAGTTTTAAACACAAAATCTCATTTGGTTCATATTTGTTTTAGTATATTTGCTTAGTTGATCTTCTTTCTTGGGAAAAATAAAGTTATTGTGTTTCCATATTGATTTTTCATGCTTCGTAAATAGGCATAGGAAGAGAGAATTTTATACAACGATTATCATTAAATTGCTACAACTGAGTTTCACATGTGAAGCCATAGCCAATGGGCATTGGTTGTTTCATAACTAACAAACAAGTGTTCTACTCCTTGCTGGAACAATTTCGTGTATAGTGAGGAATATATCATTATTGAGCAAGTTATGTACTTATGTTCTTTTCTATATCTTGATTTTAGTACTTTTACAAAAGGTGCTTTACTTATACCTTTCACAACAAAAAATAAGACAATTAAATCCATATATAAGCAAAACATTTGTGATAGAAATATGTACTGAAGGAATCTGGAGTGTCTGACCTGGTTCCATGCGTTTGTTAGGGTATATGGCTGGGGAAGTTATTTGACAAGACATTCCTTCTGCTAAGAAATGGAGCAACAAGGCGAGTAAGTTTTTGCGGTTTAGGATTCAAATTCACGGCGGCTGAGTCATTTTGTGAAATATGGAGCCTTTTTGATTCAAAAGGCAATGTTGTTCACGAGGTAGAAATTGGAAATTTCTCGAATTTCCATTTTTGTTGACGTTTACACTCTTCTGCTTTACATGCTTATATCTCAGTATTTGATAGTTGAAGTAAGACTGCTTATTAGGTTTGATGTAACTGAGAACCAGTGTCACAATAGCGAAGTATTATTTGCAGCATGTATTGAGGACATGTTTTGATGCTGAGCAAGATTAGCAGAACCAGGTCAGAAATTGAAGATTCTTTTAGCAGCTTTTACCTCCATCTTTGTTACATATGTTTTGGTTATTTGATTGGTGTGTGAGTTCTGGCTATAGATTCTGAATCTTCTTTTACCTTTTGGCTGGATTTGCGGTGCATGATCCAGGAGAGTTTACACTTCACATGTTTCCAAATCGGTGTTTAGACCTTAGGCAAGCTGAGAATGTTGAAAGATTTATCTTGGCCAACTCGTCTATTGCTGTAGATGCTGTTATGGTCAAGTCTTCAAGCAATCCCTTTGTCCACCTTTTTAATGGATAAATCAATATTGCTTAAGATTCATCCATATCTCGATCTTGGTATCAATAACTTCATAAAGTCCAGTCTGAGCCAATGATGTCCACTTTGGAACGTCCTAAGAAGAATCAACCGAGAAGTTTCAACACTCCAAGGCAACATAATATTTCAACTGAAAGGCTTCCATTCTTTTGGAAGGTTGTATCTACATTTAACTATAAGCATAATCCTAAGTGTGAAAGTGTGGATCATCAACTCAATTTTTCTGTCTCTTTCGGGTTTCCACAAGTTTTTGTTGCAAGATGATATCTAGGGTTTGATGTTATCTACTGGCTGAGAGCTAAACACATTAACATGACCAGTGGAATCTATGGTTAAGCTTAAAGGACTTGACATTGACACAATTTTTCAGCAACATTACACAGTATAAGATTGTGAAACCAAACTAATTTACTTTGGTTATTTAGTTTAAAAACAAAATCTAAGTTGTATCGACCTTATACCAATGCTTTTTAGGATTTTTGGTTGTTGTACTATTGAGTGTGTATGAAAATTTTCAAATAATATAATTTTCACATCAAGCATTGTACATGAATCACTATCAACTTACGATAGAAAATTATGAGTTTTTAGGTTAGCTTATGAAATGAAAGGTAACTTAAAATACTAGAAACTTGAATGACTTATACAATATTATAAATCATTTAATCTCACTCACACCAGATCTAATTCCTCCTCTAGTTGACCTCCAATAATCACATCCTCGCCCAAATTATTTTTGAAAAACAAATAACATTACCACACATTACTTCCAAATGAAAACCTACACACTACTCAAATAAATGAAACATTAAACTTATACAGCGATCCAAATGGGCATTTAAAATAGAAACACACCATAAACTCCAGTAATCATTCAAAACACTATTCTGAACCAAATAATAACACAACTCAATACAATTATATAAAAAAAATCTTCAAAGTATCAAGGGAGAATATGCTCAATATACAAAACACTAATGGAAATGAAGAATATAGCTATGATTTTAACATAATTGAGTGAGTAACAATTTTTTCCAAGTTCCATCCAGTTTTACCTTTTTCCATAACAAGTTGCAGCTTAAAGAAGAAATAAGTGATGACGTCGATGGTGAAAAACATGTGGACCTAAAAAATCAAGATTGTAGTTCGTAAAAAAATTAATGGTGCTCAACGATAGAGGATTGACAATGGTGATTATTGCAACGACAATGGACGGAAGATACGGTGGTGGTGGTGGTTACAACAACGGTGGTGGAAACTATGGTAGTAGTGGTTATGGAGAAAAAAGCGGTCGTGGATACATAAAAATGATATTTTTTATGATAGAGATTATTACAGTTGTTGTAGTGCTCATGGTGATCACCGACATAATTAATGTGGTTGAAGAAAGAGACATTATAAATAGAATGGAACATATCAAATAGTCTAGCACATATTGTTCAAATTTGAAATGTCTATGATTGCAGGGATTGAGGTAATGCTTACATCAACGTCAACCCAAACCTTCCATAAACTAAATTCAAAACGCTAATCAGTAAACTTCTTTAAAAATGTCTATGATTGCAGAGAAGGAGGTAATGTGTACCCCAACGTTAACCCAAACCTTCCATAAACTAAACCCAAAACACTAATCATTAACCCCTACAAGGAAATATAAACCATAAACCAAATATCAAAATATGCACATAGTATAATATGAAGCATTATCAAAAATAGAATAGTAAAAAACGCAATAGCATAGTAGATAATGTTCAAATTTTGAAATGTCTATGATTCTAGGGAAGGATGTAATGTTTACCAAAACCTTCCATAAACTAAACCTAAAATACTAATCACTAAACCCTAAAAAAAAATATAAAACCTAACCCAAATATTAAAATATGCACATAGTACATAATATAAAGCATTATTAAAATAAAATAGTAACAAACAAAAAATCATAATACATATTGTTCAAATAGCATAGTACAACCAATAACTTACAGTACAAATCAAATAGTCTAGTATATATTGTTCAAATTTTGAAATGTCTATGATTGCAGTGATTGAGGTAATGCTTACCTCAATGTCAATCTAAACCTTTCATAAACTAAACCCAAAACACTAATCACTAAACCCTAAAAAGAAATATAAACCCTTACCAAAATATCAAAATATGCACATAGTACATAATATGAAGCATTATTAAAATAGACTAGTAACAAACGAAATATCATAGTACATATTATCCAAATAACATAGTACAATCAGAAACTTACAGGATAAATGAGTGGTGGTGGTTAGGACGGAAGAAGTGGTGACTGATATCAAAGAGATGGTGGTTGTTTTGAAGGATGTGATGGAAAAAATATGAAAATGAGGATTACAGCTTTGGTTACAAAGAAAAATCTACGATGGTGGTAGTTATATAGTGCTGGCGGTTACCGGAACGGTAACCGTTAGCTGAACAACGATAATAATTACGAAGTAATTAGTGGTCGTGATTTTGGATGAAATTGTAATGGTGGATAGATAAAAATATTATGATAATGGTCATGATGATGATATGATGGTAATAAATAATGTGATATATGTGGGTATAAGATAAGAGCATCTCCAATGTAAAACTCTATTTTTCCCTCCAAAATGGAGTAAAAGTGATTATGGAGTAAAATTGCTCCAACCCCACTTCATTTCTCACTTCATAATGGAGTGATGAACAAACAAAAAATAGATTACTCCATTTATGAAGTAAACTCCATTATGAAATGAGAAATGGAGTAGGGTTGGAGCAATGTTTACTCCATATTCACTTTTACTCCAAAATGGAGAAAAAAATGGAGTTGGGTTAGAGATGCCCTAAGTAGTACTCCCTCCATTCGTTTATACAAGACATTTTAAACTTTTTTTGTATCAAAATACTTGATGTTTCCCTGAAATCTATGCACAATATAATGATATAAGACTTTATCTACTCTTATATATTCTACATATTTTTAATCAACAAATTCAAGTTTCAGTGGGATTGACTCGTACTCTATAAGTTTACAAGAAGTGTATATTTTCAGTCAACTGTGTCAACACACAAATTAATTATAAAACTTCATCTCTCCACTATATAACTCAACTGCTATTTTCATTCTCTAAAAAGCTTATATGTATAAGAAAAAGATAACAAAAATATTATTCAATTAAAAAATTAAGAAATAATAAAACTACAAGAAATTTGAATAAATAAAAAGACTCCAACGATAGTTCAACAATTTTAAATAACAAAATCATGAAGATGAAGTTAGTGTATCTATTACACTTTGGACTAGTGAAACATCACAACTTATTTGAAGAGGAAGACGACATTCTCTATCGAGCGTAGCTTTTTCATATGTGGGATTTTATATTTGTTTGCTCCTCCAACTTTCATGATCTCTTTCATGCATGATTGAAGGGTCAAAAAAAAATATAATTTACTTTTTCTGTAGGGTATTCATCAAATGATTCTTCCACAGCGTGAACAAGCTCTTCTATGGTATTCAGACATGTCTGGTGTTGTATGATTGGATGGCACTAAAATCCAAGATCTAAAATATTTAGATTAGGTGAATTTGGTGGTTGACACATTAAACGTATATCAAAACCGTTTTTGGACGCAGCTTCTTGAAATTCTTTATCACCACATTCAACATGTGTCCTTGCATTGTCTTATTGAATGAAAATAGTCTTTCCCCAATCTTCAGTTGGTCATCTTTCATGAATTATCGGAATAACCTTTTCAATCAAATATGCTTTTATATCTTCTCTTTTGACGAAGGTTAATGCTTTTAGCTCTAAAGTTCCAGCATCTCTGTGTTTACTTCGCCGTTTAGCTGGTTGGAGGGTGACAAATGGAAATACTCCTATTTTTCCAGAAAATGTCTCATGTACTTCATTGTCAAATCTCGATCGAGCCATCGCCGCTAAAAACATAACTTTTGTAATGTAGTTCTTACTTTGACATGTACGATGAGGCACCTCTTCATCGGGAAGTAAATAATACTTCTCTGTTTTTTTGTCATGTAAAACCATTTTTTTCGTCAATACGTACAATATTGTACATATTAATGAATTTTGGTTCATGAACCATAGAGTCATTTTCCAACATAGACAAACAGAACTTCAATCTAGCTCTCATATTCTCATCTTTTAAACTTGGTTTGATAGCATTAGTATGGCATCGAATCGTACCTTCCTTGACATGTTTATACAGTGTCGAATTAGCAATACCCAAACCCATTGAAAGTGACCGAAGTGACGTTCTCTTGTGAAATGGAATTTTCATAACTTGATTTAAATCAAGTGAAATTTTCTTACGACCACAGTGTCCGGATTTGTTGTGTGATACATTGACTTCTTCACCATTTGAAGTGTCTTTTGCTTGTTTTCATATCCTTTGCACCATTCGGATAGGTACCAAAAACAAATCAGAAACTTCATGTGTAGTATTTTTTATTAGTTCTCCATTTTGACTTCTCTCCAACAAAGCATTATATATTGCCCATCTTTCTGTGTTTGAGATATTTAACATTTTGCCATTTGGAAGCTCTATTTGATCATCAATATCTGCATCTTAATATAAAAATAGAAAAGTTAGGAAAACAATATCTGCAAGACTGAAACATAAGAACGACACATGTATATTTGTATATAGAAACATATACAATTTTTCATTCATATTGCAAGTAAACTATAGAAACAAGTGGAAGTAACAGTTTGCAGTCATTTTTAATTAAATTGCACGTACATAGAATAAACAAACAAAAATAGCAGTTTTTGTTGACTAATCTATGCAAACTTAATGACACTATTGATCGTAAACTTATTAGAACATCAAAATATAAGGAAATCAATTATTATTTTAAAAAATAAGAAATAAAATTTACCTGGATCTATTTCGCTAAAACAATCGTTGGAGGCAAGTTGATCGATAGCATTAGCATCATCATCTTCATTATTGAATACAACTGTTTCTTCATCAGTAGGAGTTTGATTTAGATCAAACAAAAGCTCACTTTCATTACTTATAAATGGAAGATTTAGATCAAAATTAGAATTCATGAGAGAAATTGTGATTCGTTTGATTGTGTTCTGTTAATATATAAACATGATTTATTTTAAGTTTGACTCCAATTTTATTTTTAAAATTTTGTTTTGGCTCCATGATAAAAAAATTAGAAGGATTTGAACACCAAAATTGTCTTTTTACGTATATCTCAAATGAAGAACACAGAAACTAGACTTAAAATTAATGGAGCATTTATATATTTCCATATGATAGTTTGCCATTATATTGAATAGTTAAGACTAATAGAAATTGGGATCAGTAAAGTTTGACTGTATAATGATGATAATAAGTAACAAAAATGATAAAATAAGTATCACAGTAGTTACCTTAATTTGTGTGAAAATGATATAACATCATGTATAAACGAACGGAAGGAGTATTAATTAGAAGAGAATCACTTGTTACCGGAAGAAAATAAAATAGAAAAATAAATAGAAAAATAATAAGGGCAATATAGTAGGAATTTTAGAAACATTTTTTTTTCTAATTAGATTATTAATTATAATTTGTTTGAAGATATTAAGTGCAATTTCCCAAGTATCAAATCTCGCGGGACCCCTAATCTATTATATAATGAGAGAGTTGTGCTCTCTCCTAAAGGTGTACACGTCAGACATTCTTTTAAGATTGTGGGCTCCACATTATTTTTGTTTTCTAACGTTTTACGAGTAAGTGAATAAAACTATACCGTTTTATCACAGCCCCTCTCAGATTAGGTTTTCACTGTTCTCTTACTTTGACTCTTTAACTTCGCCGTCTCTTGGTGTCTGTTTCTCGACTCTCCACCTCCAACTTTTTTCACATACATGTATTCCTTTGGTTTCGTTCAAGCCCAGTCCGCCACTCAACCTTAGACGCTCTCCTAAGGCTGTCTGCATACAGATAGCCTGACACGGCTGCTTCGATTGTGGGCGTTGTCATCTTGCTGATTGATGGGAATATATGTCAAATATCTCTTTGTTTATCAAATGAACAAAACGAATTTATGGATTTTGTAGTTTTCTGATCCATCTTACCCCTTCGCAGTCAACGCTAATACAAGCGTCTATCAACGTTTGCCGGTTGAACACCTTCAAGGAAATCTTGCAAGAGAGATCCTTTTGTGAACTAAGCATTTTTGATGTTGCGCCCCTGTTGCAATTAGTTTTGCAGACCAAACCATGTTCGTTGAGTTTGCTGCAACGGTGGAAGGAAATCCGACAAAGAGCTTCCAGTTGTTCCACAACTTTGACACAATCTGATTTGGCTAACACAAAAACTGACTTGGCAGGTTCTGTTTAATCTATTTCCTTTACAAGCACAACAAATAACATCTTTACATAACCCATGAAAGAAGTCTTCTTTTGTTTCTTTGCACTTTAATTATTTATTCATCGCAGATAAGCTAATAATTAGTTTGTTTGTTTGTGTAGGGTTTAAACTAACGTAATCGATGGATGCCTAACAAAAAAAGAATGAAGAGGAGAAGTCTAAGAATGAAAACAAACATCCAATTAGTTCTGTAGATTAAGGCATAAGGTATGTTGCAAGTTCTGTTATTTTATAATTTTGTGTGTTTAGTTATAAGTTGTAGGTTCACTTTTATTCTCTTGCTCAACTTATGTACTTTCTTGCATCTACACCAGTAGGAATCGTGAATTCTGGGGTTTCTTTGAGCGCCCAATGAGGAAGTCTGCTCCAAACTTATTGGTAGATGAGCTAGGAAGCTGTACACTTGACGTCTATGTCTGCCGTAAATAGCCAGGAAGCTGATTTTCTCTATAAAGCTAGGATTGTCACCGGTCGCAGCAGGAAGTTGGACAAATATGGCACCTCCTTCCGCTGCAATAGATGTGTTTCACCCAATGTAATTGGTGTAATCAGGTATGAAATATAAAGACTCGCCCATGTCCAAAAGAAAACTTAAATTGTAAATGATCATGATACCTTAATGCTACTTTATGCAGGTTCCGTGCAGAGCTGGCCGTTGAAGATGGCAAAAACAGTGCAACGTTTGTGGTCTTTGATACCGAGATGTCTAAACTCACCAAAATGGAAGAAGTGACACCAACTCTGAAGGAGGTTTGGTCTCTACGATAAACAAACCATTCATATATATTTTCAAATTTTAATTACAACTCTATCCAATACACCAATCTTTAACTAAAAACAGATTCTCTGACCGAGGTTGTTTCCTCTTACTTATATATATTCAATTTCATAATGTCCACACAGAACAAGCACCGTCATCTACTAGCGACACTGGTGGTCCTTCCGGCAAGGCAAAGGAAGTTGTTGACATGAATCTACCAAGCTTGGCTGAGATAGAGAAGAGCTGTAAGCGCCCGCCCCTGTGAGTGATTGGTGCAAGTCTACAAAACCGTCAACCCCACTTAGATTTCCTGCGTTTTCTGTTTACTAAATTGCCATGTTTTTCAGTTTCTGAGTTTTCGTTTTATTTTCAATTATCTGCAAACTATCACCAACTGGTTTAGCATTTACTTTTTAATTAAATTTTCGGGAACTTTGATGAGCATTATCATATTTGCTATCCATTTATGTGCCCTTCATTTTTCCCAGGCATACAAATCCATAAGTAACTTTAAAAACACTGGTGGCGTCAGTTACAAATATGGCAAGATTAACACAAATTATTCATATGGTTTAGTAAAATAAAGGTTTCAAACGCACACTTAGTTAGAGTTGCAATTAAGCAAACCTCTGTTAGCAATAGGAATGTCAACGTAGGACCTGGACCGCGGGCCTGGCCCAGAAAAACTTGCTGCGGGGCGGGATTGGGCCGGCTTTTAGAAAGCTTGTTCACTTGCGGGCCTTGCGGGCTGGGCTCTTCGCGGGATGGGCCAAATGCGGGATGGGCCACGGGTTAACCTGCGGGATATAAAAGACCCGCAACCCTAATTCACATTTCTTACTCACCTGAAACAACGAGAGAGAGAGAAAGGAAAGACGGCGATTCGCCATTACGGAGCTCCGGTGACGGTGGATTCAGGGTCGATGAGGCTTCCGGTCTCCCATGCGCCTTCGATCTGCCCCGAGGTAGCTTATTCGAGCCATCAGAAGAAGTTTGCGAAGTGATGAAGAAGATACAGCTCCAACCATTGCTTCTTCATCGATGGTGGTTGTAGCCTCTCCTGCGCTCCATGCATGTCACAGGTAAGGCCCGATTCTTTTTGTCGGTTTTGTTGTTTTATTGTCGGCTGTAATAAATCATTTCATCTCTTTCTACAGGTTACAAGCGCGTCTCTTTGGGAGCTTCTCTGCTTCGATCCACCACCGGAGCTTCTATTCTCCTTAGATCCGCCGCCGGAGCTTATGTTCTTCTAAGATCCACCACCGGAGCTTCTTCTTTCTTGCATGCATGTTCGTCTTTTTCTCCATTTCTCTTTTGTAGTCTCTGTCTCTGTGTCTTTAGTTGTTGTTATTTTTTATTTAGTTGTTTAACTACATTCAGTCTTTGATAGGTGACAAGGAAGAGGACGAATCGGCTTCAATACTTCACAGATCGCACATGCATGCATATAGATAAGTCTTTGTTCCGTGCATGCATATTTCTCTTCATGTTCGTAATGTATTTAGTAGTTGATATCTCTTGTGTTTTTGTAGGTGAGAATGAGAAGCACAAATCGGTTACAAAACATCAAAGATCACACATGCATGTAGATAGATAAGTCTCTTTAGTTCTTTAACTTGTCTAAGTTTTATATGCGAATGTGTTATTTCTTTTGCTTAGTTTGATTTTATGTGAATGTGTATTGTCTCTTTAGTTGTATAAGTTGATTCAGTCTTTGTGTGTTTAGTTGTCTAAACTTGATTCTGTGTTTTATTATCTTAGTTTTATATGATTGTTGTCTCTTTTGTTTAGCTCAGTCTATGTTCTATGCATGCATGTTTTTTTCCATGTTCGTCTGCATGCATGTTTGTCTGCATGCATGTTTGTCTGCATGCATGTTTGTCTGCATGCATGTTCGTATTTTGGTTAGCTTATTTTTATATGATATTTATATATGTGTTGTGTTTTGTAGGTGAACAAGGGCGTGGATGTTAGTAACTGTGAACGCAAGTGTGCGTTCCAAACGATATGTCTTGTCATGGTGATGACTTGTGTATGTTTGTAACACACACCGCGTTCACCAGGTATTAACAGCGTACGTTTACTTGTTCAAGAAAAGAACATGCGTGACGAGGGGATTGGAGTGGTGAAAGATTCGTAAGTTGTTTCTACTATGAAATTATATGGTTCCTAATCTGCTATAAAGTCTCTGATATGTCTTTGTTGTTTGCTGGTTGTATGTGTCGAGGTTATTGGAGTGGTGGTGAATAAGGAGGGAAGGACGTTTAGCTTATGTCTTGTCTTGACAAGTTCAGCGGATTTTTGCTGCATAGCTTATGAAAAATCATTGTAAGGAGTGCATGGTGATTGTTCCTGAGCTATGCTGCAAAATCCGTTGCGAAGTTAAGACAAGACTTGTGTCAGTGTGTGATTATGTGTTCAGAAAGATGAAACAAGGTTAGTATTACTACCTTAGTAATTAGTATTTAGTAAGTTGATAACTTGATATATAACTAATCTATTAATCTTGCTAAGTTGCTTAGTTGGCTAGTTGCTTAGTAGTTGCTTAGCTTAGACTGCTTAGTTGATAACGTGGTATATAAGTAATCTTGCTTAGTTGGTTAGTTGGCTAGTTGGCTAGTAGCTTAGTAGTTGCTTAGCTTAGTTGATAACTTGATTTATAACACTGTAAGTTGTTGCTTAAATTAGCTTATAAACAATATTCTTGTGTTCGATATAATTGTAACAATATTCTAAATTTTAATTAATAATTGTGAGTAAATTTTCTAAAAAATCGACAAAACTAAAAAAACCCTAATAACTAATATTAATAACTAAAAACCCTAAAAATCGACACAACTTTCAAACCAAATTTTTTTTAACGAAAACTTAAGAGACCATCTGACAATCTGACATGGGATCAAGAAGCGACTCATAAGATCAGTTAACGTTTGATCCGCTTTACTCCCCACCAAATACCGTCGACTTTGCAAGTCAACAAGTTTTAGCTAGGCTTGCTGCGGAAGAGAAGGTCGCTGAAGGTGGTGGTACTGGTGTAACGAGCGTTGATGGAAAGAAGCAAGGAAGCAAAAGAAAGCTTATCAGTCTTGTTGATGAAACTGATGGTTCTGATGTTGAAATCACTCCATCAACCCAAACCAGCAAGCCTCGCAAACAAGTTAGTTTAGGATTTGGCTCGTCTCCACAAACAGGCAAGTCTGTTCCTATGATTAGTGGAGGGAGTAAAAAGCCAATGTCACTCTCGCAAAAGAGCACGGCTGCCTCGCAAAAAAAGAAGGATGCGCCTACTCAGTCACAAACGAAGAAGAAGGTCACAGAGAACGATGAACTGGATGCTGCAGCGGTTAATGAAGATGCACTCGGTGAAGAGGAAACGGAAGAAAGGCAAAGATCAGATGTGTGGGCCGATTTCAAGGTGGTCCATAAACCCAATGGAACTTTGAAAGCTGCATGCAATCATTGTAGGAATGAGTATGCATGGAATTCCCACTCACATGGAACCAGTGGTTTGAGAAGGCATCGTTTGAAATGTAAAATGTATCCAAGGAATCAAGGAAACCAGCAACAGCTCAATACGGAGGGGAAAGTCATATCTCGTAAGTATGATCATGCTGTGTTTAGGCAGATGGTAGCTAAGACAATAGTCCAACATGATCTACCATACTCTTACGTGGAGTATGAGAAAGTGCGAGACACATGGAAATATTTGAATGCTGATGTCCAAACCATTTGTCAAAACACAGCAAGAACAGATGTGTATCGATTATATGAAAGTGAGAGAGACACACTCAAGAGGGATTTAGCGACTCTTCCTGGACGAGTCTCCTTCACGTCTGACTTGTGGACGTCAGTCAAACGAGAAGGATACATGTGTGTGACAGCACATTACATTGATCGGAACTGGAAGTTAAACAACAAGATCTTGACGTTTTGTGCTCTACCACCACCACACACTGGTATGAATGTGGCGATTCAGCTCCTTGATTCACTAAAAGAGTGGGGAATTGATAAAAAAGTATTCTCAGTTACGTTAGATAATGCTACAAGTAATGACTCGATGCAAGATATTGTGAAATCGCAGCTGAATTTGAGTGATGATTTGTTGTGTGGAGGAGAGTTTTTCCATGTCAGATGTGCAGCTCACATTCTTAACCTCATAGTGCAAGATGGGTTGAAGGTTATTGGAGACTCTTTGCACAAAGTAAGAGAGAGTGTTAAGTATGTATTAGGATCGGAAATGCGTGAAACATTGTTCCAAAAATGTATAGATGATGCGGGTGTAGTAGAAAGTGGGGGGCTAATATTGGATGTCGCGACAAGATGGAACTCGGCTTACTATATGCTTGAAAGAGCCATCAAGTACCGTAGAGCATTTGCTAAGTTGGAGACATTTGATAAGAGAGGTTATAAAATGGCGCCCACAGCTGAAGAATGGACTAGAGCTGAGAATATATGCTGTTTTTTTGGGGCCTTTTGCCGTGATCACAAGCTTGATGTCTGGTTCGAATTACCCCACTTCAAACTTGTATTTCTATCAGGTTTGGAAAATACATGATTTGCTTCGAATGAATGAGGAAAGCGAAGATGAGATTGTTTAGATACATGGTGCCACCGATGAAAGAGAAGTTTGATAAATATTGGGATGAAGTCAGTGGTGTTTTTGCAATGGCAGCAGTTTTTGATCCACGATTTAAGCTTTCAATTGTCGAATGTTGTTTAGGCAAGCTTGACATGAGTACACGTGATGCAAAGTTGAAGAACTTGCGGGATAAACTCAGTATTTTGTTCGACTCATACGACAAAAAATCAAAGACTAACTCACCTTCCACAGAGCCACGTGAGACTGTTTCACAGAAATCCTCTGTGGCAGGGTCCATGGGACTGTTTGGGAAATACGATGTGAGTGCTTATTCTTTTTTTAATCTTCTTTTTATTTGTTTTTAACTTTCTGATTTATTTTTTAAAACCTTGTTAGGACTTCTTTGCATTTCGCAAAGTTAGTGGCGTTGTGAGTGGAAATACACCTCTAGAAGCTTATCTTGATGAACCACCTTTGGACATTGCTAATTTCCAGAGCTTGGACATTCTCGATTGGTGGAAAGATAATGCTCATCGATATGGTGATTTAGCTGCAATGGCATGTGATCTGCTAAGTATTCCAATAACAACAGTGGCTTCGGAGTCTTCCTTTAGTATTGGATCGCGAGTTCTTAATAAATATAGAAGCCGTTTACTCCCAAAAAATGTGCAAGCTCTGATATGCACTAGGAATTGGATCAAGGGATACGAATCTTATGCACATGGTAAATAGTTTACTTTAATTGTTGATGTGCCATTATCCTTAATTATAATTTCTAAGTGTATGAATTTTCTGATATTTACAGATGAAGAAATCGATGCCGATGGTGAAGCAGAGAAATTGCCATCATTTGACTCTATTGTCAATGAGAAAAATGAAGATGACCAAGTTTGAAATGTTTTCTTGATTTGGTGTTTTGTTTTATTATAATTTGGATTGCTTGTTTAATTGCAACGTTTTGTTTTGAATACAATCATCAGTTTTTTTTAAAAAAAAAATTTGGTGTGAGATTTTGTATTAACAGACTATGACAATAATATATAACAAATTTTATAAAAGACTGGTCAAATAACAACATCCTAGAGCACTTTCAACGTAATGCAGCCGTAACCATGAACAGACAATGCATTCGGATGCTGTCCCGCGGGCCGACCCGCAAAGAACTGTGTAATTGGCGGGACGGGATTGGGCAGACTTTTCGAAGACCGCAGCCCGTGCGGGCCTTAGCCGCCATGACCCGCGTGAAGAGGAGCCCGCTGCGGTACGGGACGGGACGGGACGGGACAACCTGTTTGCCATTCCTAGTTAGCAACTCCGCGCTTGCGCGGGGTCTTCGCCCTAGTTTTCTATATACTAAAGTATAAGTCACATGACCTATTAAATTTCAACACATGGTATTTATTATATAATTTAAAGAAAAAATTAATTACAGAAAATAAAAAATAAAAAATAAAAAGTAAAAAAAAGTTTAATTTGTTAACTGATTCTATTTCTTTTCGATGTAAATAAAAATCCCTTATATTTCTCACATTACACTATGATCTCTTCACGTTCTTTAAAACAATTAGTTTTTTTTTCCTGTAGAAAACTTGACTCAACGATGCTTTAGTTCAAATTCATCTCCATTATTATTTGCAATGGCTCCATGGTGGTAGAGAAAACCAGAAGGACTCATGTTTACCTTTATATCAACACCTAACTTCAGTTGATCTTTAAAAAAAACTTTAATTGGTCTTTCTTAATTTTATATAGTGATATTATTGTGGATTACCAATTATTTTTGTACCTTTTTCATAATCAAAAATTAAAGTAAATACAATATTGAAAATGGTAAAAATAAAATAAAAGGCAAGATGAAAAATATACATAAGAGCAAAAATACGTCAATTATTTACAAAAGTAAAAAATATTTTAATTGTACTTGTGCAGATATATGCTTTCCTTCAATTTTCATATATAAAAATTTCGATTAAGTAATCAATATTGTATGTGCATTTTAGATTCATATGGGATTGTTATAAGATATAACACCAATTTTTTAAAAAGTCTACTACTAAGTGTTTATGATACACATTTTATCTTATCATGTAGATAATTTATTGTCAAGATTAATATTATATGAAATCTCAAAATATTAGGCAACAAAAAAAATCTCAAAATAACATTTATTTTCATTATATATTTTCGAAAAATATATATATAATGGTAAAAAGGTAATTCTCGTAAATATTTTTTTTAAGTTTTTATCACAAAATAGCCTTAGAAAAATAAAATGACCAAAATAGCATTTTTTGAAATTTTAATTTATTTATTTATTTATTTTTGAAATTTGAAACCTTATCCCCAAACTCACCCTTTAACTCTAAATCCTAAAGTCTAAATTAGTTAACCTAGGAGTATAAAGACATATAAATAAAAAAATTTAACTTCTAAAAAACTTATTTTGATGATTTTCTTCTTTAAAATATATATATATAGGGGAAAATTGACTTTTTAACCTTGAACTTTCAAAAATAAGCCAAAAAAACCTTGAACTCCAAAACAGGCCATTTAAAACATGAACTCTTGGTCAAACACGAATAAATCGTAAACTTTCTTTGACCAAGCCTTTTTATTATTCATACTAATCATCCATTAATTATCGTTTAACAGACGTTTAGTCCGTAAATGACGTCGTTTTGACGAAAAGAAAACACCCTAATCTAAACCCGAAAATCCCCAATTCATCTCCCCCAAATCCCTAATTCTTCATTTCATCTCTTTCTCTAGTCCATAGCTCTCTAACTCATCTCCTTTATCATCTCTCTTTGATGTAAACTTTGTAATCCTTCCTCCACACCCACAATTTGATGGAAATCCACGGTTCATTTTGATTAGATCCTTCCTCCACACCCACAATTTGATGGAAATTCACGGTTCATTTTGATTAGAGAGAGATGATGAAGGA
Source organism: Sinapis alba (assembly GCA_012274485.2). NCBI lineage: Eukaryota > Viridiplantae > Streptophyta > Magnoliopsida > Brassicales > Brassicaceae > Sinapis > Sinapis alba. The sequence goes on along the minus strand of MU106750.1, from coordinate 60,628 downwards.
GATAATAATATTCATTTAAGAGTTAAAAATACATTTATGAAAATGGTCTATTAGTAATAACTACGAAGAGAAAGAGCATCTCCAAACGTAGGTAAGTAGTAAGACCATGATTAACCCTAAGAACCCAAAGAGGGTTCTTAGGTTTTTTTTTTTTTTACTTTTTCGTTTTTAAAAAAAAAAAAAAAAAAATTAACCACTTGCGGGCCGCCACGTGTCAGTGGGACCCGCAAATAGTGTAAGAGCTGGATTCTTACATAAGAATTTTAAGGGGTGGTTTTTTAAAAAAAGTGGGCCCCACCCCTTAAGAACCCACCTTAAATCCCCATTGTTCATGCTCTAAGTTGTGGCTGTCTCGTGTCCCTCCTGATGCTGAGAATCTCAAATCTTTCGACATCTTCTCGATATGTGGCAGTGACAAGAAGATTACGGCTTCAACTACGTTGTCTCTGCACATCATCTTCTTCTTCGTCACTCTCTGTGCCTAGCGATGACCACATCATCCGTCTCATCCTAGACCAGAAATCACCTTCAGGAGCTCTACAAACTTTCCAATGGGCCTCCTCCACTTTCCCTGGGTTTACCCATTCTCTCTCCACATACCGCGCTCTAATCAACAGGCTCTGTTCTTTCCGCCGTTTCGAAACTGTCTACCAACTGCTCGACGAAATGCCTAAATCGATCGGTTCCCCTCCGGACGATGCTATCTTCATAACTATCGTCCGTGGATTAGGCCGCGCTAAACAAACCAAACGTGTGATCAATGTCGTTGATCTTGTTTCAAGATTTGGGATCAAACCATCTGTTAAAGTTTTCAACTCGATTCTTGATGTATTGGTGAAAGAAGATATTGATATAGCTAGAGAGTTCTTCAGAAGGAAGATGATGGCTAGTGGGATCCAAGGTGATGAGTACACATACGGGATTTTAATGAAAGGTCTTTGCTTGACGAATAGGATTGGTGACGGTTTCAAGCTTCTTCAGTTCATGAAGACTAAGCGCAGTGTGGCTCCAAACGCTGTGGTGTATAACACTTTGCTTCACGCTCTTTGCAAGAACGGGAAAGTTGGGAGAGCCAGGAGTTTGATGAGTGAGATGAAGGAACCGAATGGTGTGACTTTTAACATCTTGGTATCTGCTTACTGCAACGAGCAGAAGTTGGTTCAGTCGATGGTGTTGCTGGAGAAATGCTTTAGTTTGGGGTTTGTTCCTGATGTTGTGACGGTGACTAAGGTGATGGAAGTTTTGTGCAGTGAAGGCCGTGTGTCTGAGGCGCTCGAGGTTTTAGAGAGAGTGGAAGGTAAAGGAAGTAAAGTCGATGTTGTAGCTTGTAACACTTTGGTTAAGGGTTACTGTGCGGTAGGGAAAGTTAAAGTTGCTCAACGCTTCTTTGAAGAGATGGAGAGGAAGGGTTACTTGCCTAATGTGGAAACGTACAATCTGTTGATTGGTGGGTTTTGTGAAGTTGGAATGTTGGATTCAGCTCTTGACATTTTCAACGATATGAAAACGGATGCGGTTACAAGGAACTTTTCTACATTTAACACGTTGGTAAAAGGACTATCTGTAGGAGGGAGGGTTGACGATGGCTTAAAGATATTGGACCTGATGGAGGAAAGCGAAAACGTTCGTGGAGCCAGAGTTGATCCGTACAATAGTGTTATCTATGGATTGTACAAGGAAAACCGTTGGGAGGAAGCTCTGGGGTTCTTGTTAACGATGGAGAAACTGTTCCCAAGGGCTGTTGACAGAAGTTTCAAGTTGATAAATCTATGCGAGAAAGGCAGTGTAGATGTTGTGAAGACGGCGTATGATCAAATGATCGGAGAAGGAGGAGTTCCTAGTGTTGTAGTTTCCCATTGCTTGGTTCATAGATACAGCCAAGAAGGCTACATGGAAGAAACACTTGAGCTTATAAACGACATGGTGACCGGAGGCTATTTGCCTCAGTCGTCAACATTCAATGCTGTCATTCTCGGGTTGTGTAAGCAAGATAGAGTCATGAACGGCATCAAGTTTGTGGAAGACATGGCTGAAAGAGGTTGCGTGCCTGATGGAGAAAGCTACAATCCGTTGCTAGGAGAATTGTGCGTGAAGGGTGATTTTCAGAAGGCTTGGTTGACTTTCTCACGAATGGTGGAGAAGAGTATTGTCCCTGATTCTTCTACGTGGAGTTCACTGATGTATTGTCTCAGCCAGGAAACCGCGTTCAACATAGACATAGACACCTTGTTGCAGGACATAATCAAAACTTAAAGCTAGAGGCAGGCAGTGACAACCTTATATGCTTGTTGGGCTCGAAGTTGAGGTCTTGATAGTGCATCTATAGAGTAAATACAAAGAAGGGTCTAACTCAAGCAGAGAGAGATGATTCTGTTTGGTTTGAAAATCTGTAAAAAGCTAAGCCAAAACATTACATCAGCGTATGAGAAGGGCAAAATGGGGAATAGGACAACGTTAAAACGGGAAAATGTCTGAAGCACCTATCCAATAAAAAAGGACAGGATGAGCAAAAGGTGGAGCGAGTCTTACGTTTCGAAGCCACAAGGCAATCTAAGTGCTATTCCTCTCTCTCTCTCTCTTTTTTATTCAAAGATCCAAACTTTGACAATCAAAAGTCCACAAAACTCGGATCAGGCGGTAATATTCAGACAGGGAAAGAGAAGATTATGTCGTGTTCATCCTCATCTGGATCAGATGAAGACGATGAGGGCTTCGATGCTTACCGTAAAGGTGGATATCACGCCGTTAGAATCGGAGACCAGTTTTCCGGTGGCCGTTACATTGCTCAGAGAAAGCTTGGTTGGGGCCAATTCTCAACCGTTTGGCTTGCCTATGATACTCACACTTCTGTAAACATCTCTCTCTTCATATGCATCTTCATCTTCTTACACTGTATCGTTTTGCTATGCCAACATGATCTTAAATGCAGAACTAGATTTTGTAGATTTGTAATCATTAGTCTTAACTAGAATTCCTTTCATCTGGGTTCTGATCTGTTTTGGTGCAAGATCTTGGCTTGTTCAAACATCTTCTTGTGAATTCATCTTTCCGAAAAAGCACATTTGTGGGCCATGGTTATAGATTCTGACATTGTACTCTGTAGTTAACCAACCGTAGCAGTTTGTTTAAGGAAGAAATTACCTAGAACTGCATACTGGATGTAAATGCGTTTTAAAATGGCGTTGTTTATTTAAATGCCATAGCGACTTTATGAATGTTTCATCAACTATAGGTTTACTTTCTTCTCTTCTGAGGCTCTATCTTGAGAGTTCCTTACCTTCTCTGAAACAGGGGACTCTCTTATATTCTTTTAACTGTGAGAAAAATAATTCTGATGTTTTGCTTGGAATGTAGGAATAAATGTCCATGGTTTTCATAAAAATTGAAATAAAATTCTATAAGCTCCTTGACATTTGACTTGGCTTTTCTTTCCATTAGTTATTCTCTTTTTTCGTCTTCTTCTTTTCTACTCACATTTGACTTGTGTGTTTATACAGAGTTATGTTGCTTTGAAGATTCAGAAGAGCGCCCAACATTTTTCTCAAGCTGCACTTCACGAGATCGAACTTCTTCAAGCTGCTGCTGATGGGGATCCTGCCAACACCAAATGCGTTGTTCGTCTAATCGATGATTTCAAGCACGCAGGTCCCAACGGGCAGCATTTATGCATGGTGCTTGAGTTTCTTGGCGATAGCTTGCTCCGTTTGATTAGATACAACCGTTATAAAAGGATAGAGTTGAGTAAAGTGCGGGAGATATGCAAATGTATACTGACAGGTCTAGATTATCTGCATCGTGAGCTCGGTATGATTCACTCCGACTTAAAACCCGAAAACATTCTTCTTTGTTCAACCATTGACGCTGCCAAGGATCCCATCAGATCTGGACTAACACCAATACTAGAAAAACCCGAGGGAAGCCAAAATGGTGCAGCAACCATGAATCTGATTGAGAAGAAGTTGAAGAGGAGGGCGAGAAGAGCCGTTGCTAAAATATCAGGAAGAAGAGTTTCCATAGTGGGTTTAAGTGAAACACCAGCAAAGACCGTGAGAAGTTTAGATGGGATTGATATGAGATGCAAAGTTGTGGACTTTGGAAACGCGTGTTGGGCTGATAACAAGTTTGCGGAAGAAATACAGACAAGACAGTACAGAGCTCCTGAGGTAATACTTCAGTCAGGCTACTCTTTCTCTGTTGATATGTGGTCTTTCGCTTGTACCGCTTTCGAGCTTGCCACAGGAGATATGCTTTTCGCTCCAAAAGATGGAAATGGGTATGGAGAAGACGAGGTAAAGATGGTTTTATCAAGATATCTCAAATAAGAGTATTCTTTTCTTTTTAATGCATTCTTCTTCTCTGGTTTGGCATTAGGACCACCTTGCTCTTATGATGGAACTCTTAGGAAAAATACCTCGGAAGGTACCTGAAAAAAAAACACCTTAGTTTAGTTTCTTTATGGCTCAGGTTATAGTCTTTTTTATACTTGTGATTTGATTAGATTGCCATTGGAGGTGCGAAATCAAAGGATTACTTTGACAGACATGGTGACCTAAAGAGGATTAGGCGGTTGAAATATTGGCCACTAGATCGTTTACTGACAGATAAGTACAAACTTCCTGAAGCAGAAGCACAGGAATTTGCAGATTTTCTTTGTCCGATTCTTGCTTTTGAGCCAGAGAAACGTCCTACTGCTCAACAATGCCTGCAGCATCCTTGGCTGAATCTCAGGGCACAGAACAATGAAGATCATGTTGAAGGTCAGATGAGTAACTTGCAGATCGAAGGTTGAAGAACTCTTAACTTTTCAATTATGATTTTTTCTTTTGCTTACAAATGATACAGAGCTTCTCTCTTTATTTTTTTGTTTCTTTTTCATTCTTTGGTTCGCTTCAATTTGAATACTTTTGATTCTTTATTATTATTTTTTTGTAACATGATTCTTTATTTGTTTTTTGTTTTTGTAACACTTTTTAAAAGGGTTGCAACTCTTTTTTTTTGTAACATGATTCTTTATTTGTTTGTTCTTCATTTTTCTTTACTAAATTTTGAGGAGATATGAGACATAGTTAAATGAAACCTAGGCTTTGGGCCCATATTTTTAAAGGCCCCATTTTTAAAACTTATGTAGTTAATTTTTTTATTATTTATGTAAAAAAAATTATGTGCTAACCAAGAATGGAAAAAATCATAATAACAAAACTAAAGAACCTACAACTAACGTAAAAAGAATAAAATGATTCTTTAAACTTTTTACATAGACCTTTAATTTTGTCTCTTTATCGACATTTTTAAGTTTTTTTTTTCTAGTCTATAGGGTAGGTCTCCATTTTTTGTTTTGTTTATGGCCACAATTATTGCAGGAACGTCCCTGGTAACTAACCATTGGGATTTTCTATATACTAAAGCATAAATCATATTATCACTAAAATTTTAACACATGGCAAAATTTTACAAAAATAAAAATCTGTATAAATAAAAAAATAAAAAGTAACCCACGTTCTTTTGGAAGTTACAAAATCTGATTAACCACAAGCTATAACAACGGTAAATGATTTTAATTACATTATCAAATTCAAAAAGATTTAGGGGGTCTTATTGAATCAAGGATTTGAGAAGATTTTTTTTTTTTCAAATCTCCTCTTATTGTATTTGGAATTCACAAATTCTATGTGAAATCCAAGTTTATTGGATTAGTCATTTATATAAGTTCTCTCAAATTCCAGTTTATTGAAAAATGTGGATTTTGTAAACAAAATCAATCAAATGGAATTTGGTGGAATTTGAATAGTATTTCATAGTGAAAAAACAGTGAATCGAAATACCACCTCGTATGATGGTATTTGAATTTTTTTCAAAAAATAAGAATAATCTTCACATTTAAAAAAAAAAAAAAAATTGTTTGAAATGAAAAAATTATTTGAAAATAAAATTTTAAATACTTTATATATTTATATATTTCATAAAATGATAAATATTTATACCAAAAATATTAAATCAAAAAATAAAAATATTAGTTTAAATATTTTTTTCCAAAAACTTTGAAAATTCTTCATAAAGAAAATTAAACTGTTTGAAATAAAAAAAAATGATTTGAAAATTGATTTTTTAAAAATTATATATTTATATATTTCATAAAACGATAAAAATATCAAATTATATTAATTCGAAAAAAATATTACTTTAAATAAAAAATTTAAATCTTTTTTTATTACTCTAAAAATTCTTTAGAAAGAAAATCAAACTATTTGAAATGAAAAAGAAAAATTGAAATTTGATTTTTAATTTTTATATATTTCATATTATAATAAATATAGAGAAATTCCCTTAGATGGCCCCTTTTAGTTTGTTTGTCACAAAAATAGCTTTTAAAAAAAAAATGACCAAAATGTTTTTTTAGAAGCTAAAAAATTCATTTATATGTATTTATACCCCTAGGGTTAACTAATTTGGACTTTAGGGTTTAGAGTAAAGGGGTGGGTTTGGGGTTAGGGTTTCAAATTTCAAAAAAAAAATAAAAAAAATCAAAATTTCAAAAAAAAAAAAGTCTATTTTGGTCATTTTATTTTTTGAGGGCTATTTTGTGACAAAAAATTAAAAAGGACTATTTAAGATAATTGCCCATAAAAATATCAAATTATATTAACTTTTGAAATAAAATATTACTTTGAATAACAATATTACTTTAAATATTTTTTTGTTAAAAAAAACTCTGAAAATTCTTCAAAACCCCATAAAACTTGTAACATGAATTTACTTAAATTTCCGATTTTCTTGGATTTACTCAAATCTCAGATTCTTTCAAATCATTGTTTCAATAAGCTCCACTTAAAGTTTTGCAGAGAAACTAATAATGTATTATGCTACATGTTATAAAAACGAACTCCAAAGTTCTACAAACAATTTTTCAACATACTCCAATATGCATGGAAAGCAATGGCTAAATGATATCAGAAATGATATATAAACTTAATGTGTCATAATTTACATAAATCAACTAATTCATGTGTTTGGTTTTAGCTATCAAATGAGTTAAATATCTTAAAATCATGAAAATTTTAACTCAAAGTATCTCATGATTTATTTATGGTGAAAAATTCCTCGAAAATAATTTAAATTTTTTATGTGTTATCGGAAAATATGAACCACTGACGAATAATAAATCAAATAAAATATTTTAAATATATTTTATATTTAAATATTTTTGAATAATATTATATTAATTAATTATTGTTTAATCTATTTTCCCTTTTCTTTACAATCTTGAAATTTGATATACTATTATTCAGATTCATAGACTATTTAATTTATTTTGACTAAAAACTATAACATTAAATCATTTTAAATACAGTAAAAATAGATCCATGTGTAGCATAGGCAATAATACTAGTTATATATAAAACATTGGAATGTAATGAGCTAAGTTGCATGAAAACTTTCTAAAATCGGTTTCTCATTTCGAAATACTTTAGAATTTGATATTCTTCTAAAATGCAAGAGAAAATATGATTTTTATAATTCTCAATTTGAAAACACGCGGAACGTATGTTACTTTTTCTATTAAACAATGATAAATACATAATTAGAGAAAATTTTGAATTACACTAGTAAATTACAAATTTATATTATATAAGTAGTATATGAGATATAATATACTAAATTATAAAAATAAATATTATAAATTTAAGATGAAGAATCGAATACAATACTATAACAAAATTAATCCAATTTTAGTCAGATAGACTTAAAACTTGTGATTCAATTTGGAAGAATAAATTTAACTTAGTATACCTAAATTGAGTAATCAAACTGATTTGGATTATTATATCCATAGTAATTGGTCATATAAAATTTTAAAAATATATATTTCCAAATCTAATAAAATAAATTAAACTAGCTACAACTAAAATTTATTTGATTTTACATGTTAAAAACCATAATAGTTGTATTTTAACTTGGAGGAATAAATATATAAACCTTTTAAATTTTATATAAAGTTATGTGTATAACTAAGATAACATCATATTCTTGTTTAAAATAATGCATATATATATAAATTAGAAAATTAATTAATAGCTGAATGTAAAATATTAGTTAATTATTATAATTTAATTATTTATAAGTATTTATAATCGTGTATGAACACAGATTTCAGTTTAATAAAAGTTCTTTCTTACAAAAATTATTTAGGATCTAATTGGTGACCCAAAGAATCAAAAGAAACATCACATTTCTATTTATTGTTTTACCATTTATGAGGAGTACTTCTTATTTTATATTGATTCTCATGTTTTTATGGTAAAGTAATATAAAACAAATTTGTTCTATTAAATTTGATAAGAAATAATTATTTTTTATCATTCATATAATTATTTTTATATGTTCTTTTTCTATTGGTTTAAGGTGTTTATGGTTATCAGACCTTTAAAGTATCTATGAAAACAACTTTATTTAAAATTTGACAAAAATCAAATTTTAAGGTTTGAAGTCGTTTTCTCAAAGAAAATTATATTAAATGTTAAAAAATATTATAATTTACACTTTAATTTTTATTATTTATTTAAAATAGTTAAAATCATAAAACTTTTATGAATAAATAAAAATTCTATGATTAAATATCATTTATAATAATTCATTTTATGAATTTATTCAATATGAACAGAAAAAATAATATAATGAATTCATTGATACTGATTTTTAATTAAGCAAACATTACTCTTTTGTAATTTTAAATGAAATTATACTATTTTAGTAAAATTTTAATATTTTAACATAGATGATAGTTAAATTATAGAAAATATGTAAAAATTTATGAGCTATAAAATTATATGGATTGAAATGATAAAGAAAAAAAATTGATAAGATTATTTGAAAGAAATATAATAAAGACTTAAAAGTAAGAAATCTCAAAAATATAAGATTTTAAAAATATAAGATTTTAAGAAGTGAAATTTTATAATTAAGATTTTGCTGTTTAAAATTTTAAAATTAAAATATTTAAGATTGATTTTAGAATATAGAAAATTTATATTTTATATTTGAAGTTTTAAGATTGTTTTGTAGATAAGCCTAGTAAAAAAATAATTTACTAAACATGTACATTGCATGATGGGTTTGCACTAAGGTTGGGCATTTTATTTGTTAAATTTGATTCAATTCATTACTCGTTTTGATTAAGATCTAAAAAATCTGGATATTCGTAAGTCATTGAAGCAAATCAAATATTAAAAATTAGTATCCGTAAAAATGAAGCAAATCACAAATACTAAAAAACTCAAAAACGAATATTTGATTCGTTACGACTTTTATACTTATAGATGTATATCTATAGTTAAATATAGAGTTTTAAATATATAATCTTATATAATTATTATTTTAACATATAATTTTATTTATAAAATTACTTATAAAAATAATAAATTAGGAAAAGAATATAAAATATTTATAGAAAACTATAATTTTTCTAAAAACATTTTGTATAAGAAAATAATTTTATAATTTTATAAAACAATTAATTTCATTATTTTTACTCTATCTTTTATTTTATGTAAAAATACTTTTTAAAAATAAATTTTTATAACATTTCTAGATTTACTTATATTAAACAAAATCGATAAAGTATTTGTAAATATATGTGAATATTCACAAATATTCATAAAATTATCTTGAAATCTGAAAACTCAAATAATCATATTTTTCAAAAGAAAATAAATATAAAAAATCAAATATTCTCAAACAAATTATAATACTAAAGATATGTTAATATCCGATCCATCCGTGCCTATCCAATTTTGCAGTTCACATTCACGCCACACTATCACATGTGAACGCTATCTTCGTGCCTTTGGTCATTTTACTCTTTTACGCTCATGTTACACGTGGGTCTTCACGCGACCAAGACCATTCTTTAGAATCCAAAAAAATAAATGAGAAAAGTTCTTTTCGTTATTCACGTGTATGAGAAAAAGTGCCAAACAAATAGTTTTTACCACAGAAAAAGTTTTTTCTCTAAATAAATTAATTCTTTACTCTCTGACTATTTTTTTATTACGTTGGGAAATGTATATATTTTTATTAAAGTAAAATTAGCGGAAAAATACAACACAACACAAAACAAAACAAAAGACTTGTTTCTTCTTGGACAAAAACATTTGTTTTCTAGTGTGATGTATTGTGGGTAAGAACTAATGATAAACAATTTATTTTTAATCCAAAAAAAACAAACCAAACTGGATCAGATTAGAATATTCAAATATCTAAATGATTCTTATTTTTCTATACCTATAAAGGTGAAATTAAACTGGAAATTAAAAAATATTGAATATTTAAAATATAATTTATATATCTAAAAATATTTATTTTATTTAATTTTAAATAACCATATATACATATATATTAAAATTTATAAAATAGATTATGATAATATATATTTAATACTATAAAAGTATTAAACTGCTAATAACTAAATTACTCAAATATATTTGCCTAAATTATATAAAATTATTTTAATTATTCTATATAATAATACATACAATCTAATTTATCCAATTTTTTCATTTAAATTATCTGAAATAACATAAAACAGAATAAAACTAAATTAAAAAAAAAATCTAAATATTTTAAAAATTCTATTGTTAGGAAAGTGAAATTAGGAAAAACAAAACAAAATTAGAAAAAAATCAATGTTTTAAAAACTGGAGTAGTGAACACTCGGTATTATAGATGGATCAATAGTCGGGTCGGTTTAACCAGTTCAACCGGGTTTAAAATTTTAATTTAATTTTAAATTAAGTAATTATGTATTATTATAAAATATATGTACACAAATTTATATCATTGTTAGAATCTAATAATAATATAAAATAAAATGAAAAATTCAGAAATAATTTTAAAATATGATAAAAAACTTATTTGTTTAGACAAATATTGAAAAATATGATTTTTATGAAATTGGTTTAAATTTTGCAAATTTTTATTTTTTAACTTGAATTTTAAAAAATATTTTTTAATATCGAACTGGATCACCGATTTTAACGAGTTTGACCATTTTTATTGCGGTTGCCATTGTAATTCAAATACGATTTTTACCATAACCTGAAACTGGTTAGAAGAGCGAGTCACAATCTAATTGGTCTGACCGGCTGGATCCGGTTTTCAAAACACCAAACTGAATTTTATAAAAACCTGAACTGTTCTTATAACATTAGGTTCTAAAAAAACAAAAAAAAAATGGAACAAAGAAAAAAAAAACGAGCCTAATAAGAACATTTGTTTTTCTGCAAGGTAATTTGTCAAAACAAAACATAACAAACCAACAGAAAGTCATCACTTTATTAAATTGAAGTTACAGCTACAGATCCCAATAACTAGTCCTTGGTTCAACAAACACTTATAATGATTCAACAACCAACATTTAACAGTTAAAAAAACAACATATATATAAAATCTATGTATCTAGAATATTATTCCCAAATATACAAATAAATTCGCACACATTACCCAAAAAAGCAGAACAATAAAAATGTAACAACACAAGGATTCTACTGGAAATGGCAATGCTGCTGGATCTGCACTCTCTTACCCCTATTAGGTAAAAGAGTTGATATGAACGTACAAATTCGTTTCCTGCTTCACATGATAGTCCTGCTATGATCTCACCTGACCCACACCACCACTAGAACCTTCCTGCTGAGCCAGCGGGTTAACGGATCCTGCTAATGGAGACTTGGTGATGATTCCTTTTTCTTGATCCTTAGAGGCACACATGCTCAAAGCCAACTTCTTCAGCTTCACTCTTCCTCTTCTTTTCCCTAATGAGCTACTACTACTCCCTTCCCCTGTTTTCTCCTTCAGCGCATTATCATCGCATAAGAGAACCTTCTTGTTGACTCGTGTTCTGTCTATTTCATCGTCAGTAGATGTGTCTGAATCCACAACACCAGCAACATCATGCCCATCGTACATAGTACTAGCTACGCTCTTCTGCTTCTTGTTTCTACTACCAGTCAAGACTCTAGGAGAATTGTCTATAGCTCGATTCAACCTCCGCGCTAAATCCTCATCTTTCGAATACAGAACATGAACGGGGACATGTTTCTTCTGCTTGTTCTTCCTCGGAGACCTCTCCTTCGCCGTCTCAGCCGGAAAAGAAGCGAAAAGCTCCAACGCACTCTTGGCCGCAGCTACTGCCTTTGAAGCAATAAATGCTTTCTCGTTAGCCGCGGCTCTCGCAGCCTTAGCGATCTTAACCGCTAAAGCAGCGGTTGCTTGCGACGCCTGAGCTAGCTCCTCGGGAGACCGACCGTGGTTGTCATCGTTGAGCTGGGAAGTCAAAAGATTGTCGAGATGGGTCTGCACGTCTGTTGAAGCGGCGGAGGAGGAGGAGGAGCCGTCTGAATACGAAGTGGAGGAGGAACCGTTGGAGTTCTGTTTCTTGAATCCGGCGAGTAACCGCTTCCGTGGAGGCAGAAGCGTGTCGGCATCGCAAGCATTTGTCGTCGTCATTACACAAAATCTCTGTCCGATCAGCTAAAACCCGAAATCAAACTTTTAATAATACTGTCCGAATCAATACAAACCAGATCATTAAAATCAAGATCCAAACCAAACCATTGATCTGTAACAATAGAAACAGTTGATCAATTGAATTCTAATAAGAACAATTTAAAAAAACAAAAAACAAAAATAGAACTCAGATTATAAGGTAGTGAATCAAAGATCATTGCTAAACATTTAGAGTATAAGAATCAAAGATGAAGAAGCTGTGTATGTGTTTTAAGTACCTGAAACCTTTTTTTCTGATGGTACAAGGTGAGAATTGAAGTTACCTTATCATCGATGAAACAGAGAAGAGGTTAGAGATGAGAGGAAGAAAATTAGGGTTTTCAGGAAAGGAGGAGATGAATGGGGAAGAGATGATAGAGAAGGAAGGAAGGAAGGAGATGTTTGTTTCCAATCTCTCATCCATTTATATGTAAACCCTACGAATCAGTTTTTATTATCTCTTTAATTGTTTATCTTTTACGTTTGTTTTTTCACATTTACCTCATTGAGTAAACCGGAAGTTTATTCCTTCAGTCCGTCCAACCATATTAACGGCCGTCATAACTCTTATTTTCTTTTTGACGGAGCTACACGATACTTGGGACATATGACGTTTATAAATTTATAAGTACAAATTTTATTATTTGCAATTACAGATTAATATCAAATACTCCCTCCGTTTCGCAAAGAGTGTCGTTTTGAGGTTTTATTTTTATTTCATAAAAAGTGTCGTTTTTTATTTTCAATGCAAAATTTACGAATTTTATTTTTCAATTTAATTTTCTATTGGTTGAAATAATGTTAGATGTATGGGAAATGATGTTTTTATATATAAAATATGCAAAATTAAATGTTTTATTAATCTGTGTGAAAAAACTTAAAATAACAGAGGGAGTAGTATCTTTATATTTTTTTGATATTTGTTATTTGACCGATTATATACTACTCGCTCTAAAAAGTATTAGTTACCTTTTTATAAACATATATTATCTGCTAAAAATACTTATTATCTGCTAAAAATACTTATTATCTGTTAAAGAGTGTTTGTTATACATTAAAGTATGCTTGTTACATGTATTTTGAATTCAACTTGTTGAATATTTATTCAACGTGAATAACAGTGTGAAGCATCAAATGAAGATAATGAAAAAAGAAAAACAACTATAAAAGGTATACCAAGTATTCAAAGCTTCAAATGGTAAAAGAAGATTTTTATAGAAAATAACTACGAAAGTTATACCAAGTATTAAAAGCTTCGGGTGACAATATAAAATTTGTAGCTTCGTTAGTCATATGTCTATCATGTGAGTTTTTATCTTCACTAAAGGAAGCTTCTCATTTAGCATAAGCAATGTCATTGTTTGCTTCAAGGTTCTTGTGAGTAATTGTAGAGAGAAAATTGATGCATTAAGATTGAACAAGAGAGAGAGATTTGTAATCTTGGGTTTATGGGTGATATTCATCTTGATTCTTCTCTAACTTATTTTTTGGTAAAATCTTCTCCAACTTCTTCTTTCTTGCAAGGGGATTGGTTTATCTCTATTGTGATCGATCCTACTGTACGAATTCGTCGGAAGTGATTTCTGAAGTCTTTTTATCGAACTTGGGGACTGAGAGGTCCTAAACAGAAGTAATGGTTAGTTAATACCATTAACTGAGTGATTTTAAAGTGTATTCATTTATTGAGTCTTGAAGTCAAAGTTCTGGAAAGAATCGGAGGTGACGATTCTCAAGTGGTATCAAATCCCAAACTCTTCGATTCAAGACTTCAATAGTGATAGTATGATCGCAAGAAATAAGAAGATGACATATGATTATTGTTGAAGACGCTGGAATTGGAGAATGAAGTATTTACGAAGTTGTATCATGTCGGATTGTGTGACTTATGGGTTGCAAATCAGAAGCATGTGAGTTAAGTTCTCAAGCATGTGAGTTAAGTTCGTGAGTTCCAAGTTGATATACTTTCTGGTTACAAAGATTCACATAAGAAGGTGTTAATCACACAAGAATAAAGTGTTCAAGAGACTAAAGAAACAAACAATCAACAAGGCATTTGTTCTTGAGTTGTATTGAATAAATCAATTCAAGGTTGGTCTGACGTGAATCTATTCAACAACGTCATACTGTTTATGATTATAAGGGGTTCATTTTATGTTGTTGGATTAAGGATGCGTTTTAGAACGGCATTATCAACTTCAAAGACTCAAACGGTTATCAAACATGGTTTGTTTCCACTACAGCCACACAACTATTGTGTGGTGCTTGTATGATTTTTCCTGGTCATTGATGTATGCTATTTGAAATATTGTAATATGGTTAGATCACACTGATTTCACTATCTTTGCATAAGAATTCTCAAGGTTCATGTTTGGGATGAGGTTGTGTGTTGGGCATATATGCTTGTTTGAGTTAGATGCAATGTGATTCTAGAATGTTTGAAAGAATGGTCATGTTGAGGCTTGGAATTCAAGTCTGACCAAAGGCGCATGAGTATTCTTGTTGTAACAATAGATGACGTGGCAAATGAGTCTCTGTTAAAAGAAGATATACTCAAAGTGAGATTTTTAAGGATGATGTGGCGAGATTTAGACTTATCCAAGGGGTGCGTTAGGATCTGCTAGCTCGTGATAAAAAAGAGTGGTGCAGGTTTTGTAGGGTTACAGTTTTTGAGAGATCATAAAGCTTGTGAGAGAATTATTTATCAAACATAATCAAGTGTGCAACATGTGTTGTGTTGATTAGGTTGATAGATTAGAAAGTGGTCATTGTTGATTTACAAGCTGTGAAGTCAAATTATTTTGATTAAACAAATTCGTTGTAATTTGTTTAAAAGCTTTTCTAATAAAGTATTGAAATTGTGTTATTTCTAAGTATTACAATTGGTATCAAAGCGAGAAACATATCTAGATTAAGTTATCTATAACAGGTTGAGATAATGTGGCGGTTCAGAGAACACTTATGTTAGATGAGAATAATTTTGGACATTGGAAGGTCCGAATGAAACATATGCTTAAAGGTATTGAAGAGGATGTATGGACATCTGTTGAAAGAGGTTGGACAAAACCATGTGTCGAAACAAAAGATGGAGAAAATGTTCCTAAACTGAAAGAGAGATGGACTAAAAGCGATAAGCTGACTTCAAAATATAACTCCAAAGCCACCTCTGAGATTTTTAATGCAACTGATCCAGAATAGTTAAAGCTTTTTCAAGGGTGCTCTTCAGCAAAAGATGTTTGGGATACACTAGTTGACTATTATGAAGGCACAACAACTGTCAAAAGAATGAGACTTTATCACCTAGAAACTCAATTTGAGAATCTCAGGATGACTGAAGAATCAATAACAGTCTTTAGCTCAAAGATGAGTGCAATTGCACATGAAGCAATGATTCTTGGAAAAGAATATAAGGACATAAAGCTTGTCAAGAAACAGATCCGTTGTCTACTAGAGAAATTTGCTAACTACAAATGCTTCTAAAACATGCAAGTTTTTTGCAACCAAAATACTTGATTGAATGCCATAGAAAAGTCATATTGATAGGAAAACAGTTTATGCCAAATAGATAAGAATTGGAGAGTTATAAACATTTCAGTAGAACACTTGGAACTTTGTAAGAAACAATGCTTGAAACTATGCCCAACTTCCAAAATATGAGGAAGCAATGCCAGATTTTTCAAATATATACCAAAAGTTTTCATATAGTTCTAAAAAGCATGCATATTATTAGAAATCTTTGAATCCTACATAGTATTATAATTTATAGGTATGTTGACCAAAATTATTGTTGTGAAATCTACATATGTGACCATCTGAGAACCACTGAGGAAAAAAAAAGACCATTTGAGAACCATCATTGGTATATGACCAATAGATCCGAAGTAAACGACGGTGAATACAACTAAACACAAAATTATTTTATTTATTTAGTGATGAAAAATCTTCATAGAACCATGTATTGGGAGAAAAGAGTAGTCTTGAAACATAATGATAATGGTCAAACTAGATGATCAAGGATGATTTATCATCAGTTGTCGTCTAATTCATGAATGTAAGATTGTAAGTCTCAGTTAGCTCATATTTGTCTCTATTTTGTCGAATCCTGTTAAGATTTGTGATGAATATACACTATTACAATTTTTTTTGTCACAAAGCACCATTACAATTTATAAACTCATTTTAGTATTAGTAAAATAGTATTAGTAAAATAGTAGTTATGTAGCAATGAGAAGAGAGCTTCCCTGAACTGCAAGTAAACATTTACAGGTACCACGGAAACTCTCTTTTTTCAAGAAAAAACACTCTTTTAAAAAATAACCTATTTACAAAAAAAAACACACAAAAAAAAACCATTCACATAACCAAACCAAATCAATCAGTTCTGCTTCAGCATCTCAACTGTTATTATCTTTAAACCTTTTGTGCTTTTAGATCTTTAACAACTTCTTCAACAAGATCAGACATGATCATACCTTCAACTTCTCTCCCCAACACAGTAGCTTCTTCACCAATCAAACCACTCCATGGACACCTCTCCAAGTCCCAACCAATGATCCCATCCAATGAACAAAAGGGTTTCTCTGGCTGAGAATATAAATACTCCGACATGATCCTCCAAACTGATTCCAACAGATACTTACCTCGCATAGCCGTTGATTCAGATACGCACGAGTTCATAAGTTTCTTCTTGAAACCTGACTTTGTCACTGGTCCAAGCACCACCGTAAGTACCTCGTTCAGAAGATCAAACAGTATGTTGTGATTATCTTCAGTATCCTCTTCGTTTTCTTGGTTCTGATTGCTTCTCTTCTTGAGATTCTCTTTGGTGTCTTCAAGAACAGACTTGTCTATAGGCTTTGCAAATGGATCCCATCTAGACAATGATCTATCTGTTGTCCCTTCATACAAACCAGAAGCCACAAGAAGATCTCTAACAAATGTCTTATCTGGATTTCCTAAATCAACGGTGGTCTCAATCTCTCGAGACGCTTCTTCTTCCACAGGCGTCGGTACTTGTATATCTGAGTCAAGCTCATTTATCTGCCTTCTTAGTTCTGTCAATCAGCAGAAAACAGAGAATGAGAAAAACTTCAAAGAGTGTGTGAGGAGGAGGGTCGGGTCGGGTAAAGCCAAATGAAACATTGGCCTATATAAGCCCCAAAATTTTTAAAGAAAATTACATAAATATAAACCTCCAAATTTTGTTTAAATTTTTTTTATTGAAATCTTTACTAAATCGTCTAATGAAGAAAAAAAGAAGAGAGCAGTCTTACCAGTTAGATTGGAACTGATGTCTCTGAAGACTTGAGGCATACCATTTTCATCAGATACAGTCACATCGGGCGTCGAGACCTGGCTGAGATAATCAACATTTCTCCAGAACTCTTCTGGTGTACTGCTGCAGACTGATGCAGGGCTTGGAGGCACTTCTGTTGAATTCTCCTGGAAAAAAAAAAACAGAACACAAAACCTTGTCTTAGTTTAGATCATAAGGACACCTCAAACCTGAGATATTTGAAAAATTCTTACATTTCGATCGTAGAAATTGTTAAACCTCGAACCCGTCACAAAGTCTTTGATTGATTCATCTTCAAAGCTGTTAGATTCGATCATTGAACGTATCTTCTTACCAAAGATTCTTCCTCTAAGAGTTGATCTGAAGCTGGAAACTTTCTTCCTGAGATTAAATCTTTCTTTTCTCCTGATTGGATCCACAACAACTGGTTCTGGTTCTGTTTCTGTTTCAGTTTCTTCTCCCTCTGTTATTACAGCCTCATGCTTCCTCATGATCTGCGCGCCAGTCAAAACATGCCTATCCTCCAACAGAAGCTTACCGAACGATGTCCCTGAGACAGGAGCAGAGAGTGATCTTTTGAGGTTTCTTGGTGATGAAGGCTCCTTCTTAGTAACACTTCTGTTTCTTCTCGACTCTTCTTCGATTTCATCGGTATGTTTCTGCAAGCTCTCTGCGTCCGATACAGTAGGTCTCAAACGGCTACTGCTACTCGTCTCTTTACTCAAAACATTGCGAACTCTCTCTGACAAAAGCCTTCTCGTGTCTCGACTAATAAACTCTTGAGGAGAGTCTGGTGCATTGCACTGAACCTCACTCGCGGCGTAAGACCTCATCGATTCAGACCTTGGAAAAGGTCTTTCGCTAAAAGGAGTCTCGATGCCACTTCCTCTCACTGATGAGCTTCTCTTGAGAGCAGCTCTTCCTTGAAGCTCACCTTTTAACCTCTCTTTCACTTCTTCAAGAAACTCTTCTATGCTGCTTCCTCTGCTTCCTTCCATGGTCGTCCCTGAAGAAGTAGTTAACGAGTCTTCGTAATCATACACTCTCTGAAGACCAGGTCTTAGAACCACGATCCTTGTCGGACCGGTTCTGTCTGATTTCAAGTTGAAATCTCGACCAAAGCTTCTAGTTCTTGTGAAAAGCCTCTCTTTCTCGTCCCGACCAGAGTCGATGATTCTTGAACAGTCTTTAGACCTTTTATCAGCTTGCCATGCTTCGAACTCTCTTCTGAATCTTTGAAGCTCTTCTTCTTGAGGATGTTCTCTACGCATTGGCGGATTAGTAATCTCCTCTGCTGATGAGGCTAACCTCCTCTCCTTCTTGTTTCGTTTCCCTCCTCCTTTCTCATGAGAATGATCCACTTTAGTAGGATTGATCCAAGCCGTTGAATCCAAAGGAAGTGCTTCCATTCCCATCAGCTTAGCTACGAGACTTGGGGAGTTGTGTTTATCGTTGGAACGTTTTGAGAGCTCTTCGATGATCTTCTTCTTCATTGATTCCTCAATAGGGTAACAGCTTCTCTCGTACCATTCATCTTCCTCAAATCCATAACTCTTCTGTTAAATTAATAATTTTTTAATTAAAAAAAAAACTCATTTACTAATTATTATATTCGATTTTCAAAAAATGTTACGACAAAGTTTTGCCGTGACTTTTTTTAATAAAAAAGAGAAGTTCGGTTTAAAATTACCGGTTTATCTTTGTCGTTTTGGTATGTCTGAAGATTGTCAACTTGAAGCTCAAAACTATTCCTAGGAGCTTCCAGATCTGCCAGAAAATTAAAAAAAGAAAAAAAAAAAAGATGATTTGATTAATTGAATCTTGAAATATATTAAACCAAGATTTGATTATTATTTTTTCTAATGTAAATTTCACCTTCGTCGCGGGTTTTGTGATGAGAGAAAACTCTCCGGGAGAAACTGTTGTTGTGGAAGTCGAAGAGATGCAATAAGCCTCCCATTCTCCGACGATCGGATCTCTCTATCTCTCTCCGGTAAAAGAAAAGTTAGGAGATGCAGAGAAATTGAATGCTTCCGATCTGATGAATCATATAAGGAATCCGACAAGAGAGAGAGAGTGAACTTCGGAAACTATTGATTGTCTTAAAAGAGAAGAAAGGATAAAAACTTTATTACACAGAGAAAGCAGAGGAACAGAGCCAATTCTAGATTAAAAGAAAGAAAAAAAGACAAGAGTCTGAAACAAGGAACAGAACAGAATAGAACACAGAAGACGAGCTTTACGCAATGAATCGAAACGATCGAGAGAGGTAAAAAAAAAAACAATATTCAATGAGATTGTCTCTCGTGAATCAATGAAGCCTCGATAATGGAGAGAATGTGAGAGGATGAGAGAGAGAGAAGAAATGAGGAAGGGACAGAGGGAAAGTCGTATTCAGACAGAGAGAGAGGAAGACTAATGGTGTGTAGTAGGAAACTGACGAAACAGCGAGACGAAACACATCTAATCCAAAGTACGGAACTCCGGTCGCTTTCTCACTTTTGTAGAGAAGAGAGAGAAAATGAAAAACGGAATTTTGCAGATGAGATAGAGAGAGAGAGAGGAAGCGTGGAGATTCAAAGATAACAGAGTATGCTTTCTCTGGTACGTACGTGGTTTCTGTGAGCCGCTCCAAAATTAAGTAATTCATTAATTTTTATTATATTCTAGAATAATAATTTAATTATATTCATTAACCGTTATCATTATTCTCATTATTTTCTTTTTTTTTTTGGTTATAAACATCTTATCATTATTCTCATTATTGTGAATAACAAAGAATGTAATCACTACAAATAATGTTGCTAGAAATTAGTTTTCTGTTTTCTTTTTTTTTTCTTATGAAGGTTTTGAATAGTAGTTTGGCAGAACCGTTTTCATGTATATACCATGAATGTAGTAGTTGTATATTAAAAAGGGATATCTAAAACAAGTAAACTTAGAAAAATCGAGAAAAATTGTCGAGAAGGAAGTTGAAAGATGCCTTCATTAATATTTCTTTTATTGAAGAAAAAGGAGAATTCTCATTCTTATTTGTAAGTTGGAACGTGCAAAGAAGGGTGGTTGGATTGTGAAATCAGTCTCTTCGGTACTGATTAACTTTTTCAATAAATAATTTAGTTATTAATGCATTAATAAAGATTATGAAAACTAATACTCCATCTAAATAAAAACTTAAACAACATAATAAATCATGTAACGAACAGCTCATGGAGGACATACTGGACCGTCATCTTTCTTATGATCATAAAATAACAACTCTCACTTTCAAAAACGAAAATTATTTGTCCGGACAATAATTCTCATTATTTTCTTAAAACAAAATACCCCTCAATATATAATGTAGTTCATCAAATTAATTTCTCATTTATTTAATATGTTTTTCTTTTCTTTTTGCACTCTTTTTATGGCTGCGATAAGAGTTGGCCATCGAGAAAAGGATATGATGGTTTCTTAGTTACATGTTATACACATGTAACCATGACTTGTCATTTGGTCTATGATGGTTCTTAGATTCTTAGTTACATGTTATACACATATCTATGAACACACAAAAAAAGATCTAACACGTTTTGGAACACAAGATTTTTACAGCGTTCGGTCCAAAAATTATACGAATTAGGGACCATAACATATAACACATAGTTTCATAAGGGTATTATTATTAGGCGCTTTTGAATATCTCGAAATGTACAATATAAATAATATGATATACTCAAAAAGTTGAGAAATACAAAAAGTCTCTCAAATTTTGGTATCTATTTCTTAAATTTTTATATACTATCTAATTGTATACATTAATATTATTTGTAAAATACTCGATCTGAGAAACTTTTGATGATAATAACCTTAAAATATTAAAACAGAGAGTAATAATTAAAACCTTTTTTTTTTATAAAAATGAGTAACGACTCGTGACTAGTTCGCATTTTTAGAAGACTAAAAAATATTTACTCAAATCTTTTCACTCTAAACACGTCATTAACTAAGAGGAAATTAAAAAAAAAAATGTTCTTTGTCAAAAAGAAAGAAAGAAAAGAAAAACTGTTCTTTCAACTAAAAATTAAAAATTGATTTGTTCAAGAAAACAATTAAAAACTGATTACATAAATTATTCAACAAAAAAAATTACGTAAAATCATGCATATATATACAATCTATCTAGACGTTGCTGCATACATGCAAAACACTAATCCTCCATTACTAGCTTACGTAACGTATTTGAAAATATATATGTATGCATGGATCGTTCGTCAAAGAAGATTCGCTCTCACCAAATTTGTGCAAACTGAAATGTTTTTAAAAGTATTGTAGTAATCTAGCGGCTCTTATGATTATAAATAAACCTTATACGTATCTGGTCAATAACCCACAACATCCGACTTCTTAGACAACTTCACACGATTAACAAAAATTTATCATTAAACC
This sequence comes from Sinapis alba, assembly GCA_012274485.2. Taxonomy (NCBI): domain Eukaryota; kingdom Viridiplantae; phylum Streptophyta; class Magnoliopsida; order Brassicales; family Brassicaceae; genus Sinapis; species Sinapis alba. The sequence goes on along the minus strand of MU106750.1, from coordinate 38,367 downwards.
ATCTATATTTTTATACTAATATAAAATTAGTTAACGAGTAATACGTATAATTTATATTTTTTTGTTTGCAGTGATAAGTTTCACATTTTTTTCTCCCATGACACAATATAATATATATATATATATATATTATAATAAATGTAGTTATTCTAACATTTTTCTTGTTATATAAAGAGTATCATTTTAAAATTACAATGCAAATTATACATATTGAAATTAATTACAAATTATATTAATTTTATAAATAGTTTATTTATTTTAGATACTATTAATCAAATAAATATAATTAATAATAATTTAAATATATTTAAATATTTTTTAATATATGAAATAAAATCAAAATGATAGAAACGAAAGGAGTATATATTACTCCCTCCGTTTCATATTAGTTGTCGTTCTAGGTTTATGCACACAGATTAAGAAAATATTTAATTTTACATATTTTCAAAATAAAAACACTATTACTAATACACCTAACCATATATTAACCAATAGAAAAATAGAATATAAAATATTACCAATAAATTTTGCATTTAAAACCGAAAACAACACTTGTTTTGAAACAAAAATTCTACTCCAAAACGACAAGTAATTTGAAACGGATGGAGTAATAAGAATACTCAAATTGATAGCATTAACGTGAATTCCACAATAATCAAATTCATTAAAGCCATATTCAACATAAATCTAATTCACAACGTAAACGACCTAACACAACACTATTGTAGTAATCTAGCGGCTCTTATGGTTATAAATAAACCTTTAGCTACGTACCCGGTCAATAACCCCACAACAAGCGACTTGTAAGAAAACATTACAGATTAACAGAATTTTATCACCCATGACCCAACTATCTATATATATTTCATACTAATAATTTTTCTTTTGATAAAGCGTATAATAAACAAAATTAAGATTTATTTACCATGGAGAAGTTTCACTTTTTCTCCCATGATACACTACACACAGATATACAGACTCTTTAACAAAACAGTATTTATATACATATATATATATTAATAAGAAGACTCGAAAATGATAGCACTAACATAAATTCCACACAAAAAATCTAAATCACAACGGAAACGACCTAACAACAGTATTGTAGCTCATGAAAGCTAATACTGTATTATTAATTAATGTATTGCAAAGAAATAAAAAGGTGGGAATCAATAAGAATACAATTCATACAACTCATGGTGATGGTGATGGCATTGTGGGGTATTTAGTTGTAAAGTTATGACTCAAAACACGCTTTGTTATTTTTATATTTATATATTTTATGTATTAATGATGGATCGTCATGTGCTTCGTATCCTCCCTCGACTCTCCTCCATTATTACTTCTTTTATTTCCTTCTCATCTTTTTCATTATTATTTTGTCATCTATTCATTCCCCACATACGAATAGGAACTCTACCTAAAGTCTAAGAAATTAAAAGAACTAGTAAAATAATCTAAATTTCATTCATTAAACCCTCGAACCATTACTACAATGCCACGACTCCCAACCTATATTCCACCTCTAAACTCAATTTGATTCTCTCATTTGCTGTACGTATCCGAGATCTTTGTGGTAAAATGGTAAAGAGACGGAGTCACTAACACATTTAAGATTAGATTTATATGTTGTACGAAACTAAGTCAGAATTGTTCTTTAACAGTTCCACAAATATGAATTCATGTTTTCTGATCATTTATATCCAAAGAAATGGTTTATATATACTTCTATTTGGGAATTAGTTTGAGTATTTCATAAAACTCGTGATATTCATAGGTTAATCAGAAAAAAAAGTCTACATGCCTAACTACTCTTGTGAAACTCGTATATTGAATAAATATATGAGCTCTAGTATATGTTACTTGTTTAGATCCTCCAGGTTTTATACCTTTTTCCTACCATGTACTAGAATTATATAGCACCTTGTTATTTTTTCCCTTTTAACTCATATTTAGGTTTATATAACTTTGTTTGATCAATACTATTTGAAATAAATAAAATTATTTATTAAATCAATAAAATTTTACAATTAATTTTAAGGTGAAAGTAAATAAATTCTATTAGAATTGTAAAGTGACACTTTTTGTATAATAAAAAATGGTAAAATGACACTTATTATAAAACATAAAGAATAGAATGTAATTTCCATAGTTATTTTTATTGGCTATAATCATGACAAAATGCTAATTAGAGATTTAAAGACTCAAAGTTTGCATAATGTAACATGAGGACCTAAAACATTGATATAGACTAGACGGACGTAAAACTCTATTATATAATAAAATTTACAACATAAAAAGAAGCACTAAACTTAACACAAACATTGACATATATCTATGGGACCAACTTTAATAATTTTTCTCTTTGATCACAGCAGTTTGTAAAAGTCGCATCAGACTCACATGCAATCGAATTCGTCCACTCCTCGCGGCTTCTTTAATCATTATCACAAAAAATGGAATAGTAATTTCACATTTAAATCATTTGTTTCTCTTTATAGGTTGGTCCGACATAGAATATATAAACAGGCCTATATAGTAAGGTTTACACTAAGTATATGATAAAGTATGATACCAATAATATGGGCCTGTTATAATGTAGACCAAAAATTACTGACAATGATCCAAAACTTGTTATGATGTTGTTCAACTACATTCCCGGGCCGACGTCAAATGATCGCTACAATCTTTTTGTGGCTTATACAAAGGCTGGAAGCTAAGCTAATAATGAGAAAATCAACGAGAGAAGGAGAAACAGAATGTTTATCTTTGTAGGGTTGATACACATTTGATTATTAGGTCACGGTTTGGATGTTTGATGACCTCCACAGCTAAGGAGTACCATAATTATATTAAAATTTTAAATATCTCATATAAATGTATAATATATATAAAATAAATAAATAATTCGTTAACGCATAAACTTCGCCTAAGCCTCGAACAGTTCTCTATAAAGCGTCTAGTTACCGCCTAGCGATTTCTTGAACTAGACTGCACATACATAAGCAGGCTCCAAACCATAATAGTGTAATGGAATAACCTTTGAAGACGAGAAATACCCTCTTTGGATCGTAATCTAGAGATATAGGAAAACAAGCACCATCTCTGTTGGATATTTAAGTGTATAGGTACAAGATTTCATATGAACAATTGCAACTATATAAATGAAACTTTACGACTTTTGATGATTAACCATTGTAACTCTTTGCTAACCATTGCAATTCTTTATGAATCTTTGCAATTTTTGGTTTAACTATTGCAACTATTGGTTACAACTCTTCATTCTCTATATAAGAGATTTAGACATTGGCAAATGTAGATAGAAATACTTGACAACTTAAAAAACTTGAAGAACTTGTAGAATTTGTACAACTTGTACAAAGAGAGAGATTCATTGTTAATAAAAGAGAGATAAATCATTGTTCAAAGATCATCAAAGATTTTTGAAGAAACACATAAACACTAAAGTTTTATTTGTTATTCTTGTATCTTAACCTAGAACAAGAATGAAACTTTGATTGTCTTATCCTACAAAAGAATTTCGTGAAACCCAAATGTTTGGAATATGGTCGAAATACTTTTAAGGAAAGTGACTTCGTGCGCGATTCAATCATTATCCAAGTATATGGTTCACACCCATTCGGGTTATCAAACCATAAATTATTAACCAACAATCTCCAACCATACATACTAATCAGTGTTATAAAACTCAGGAACAAAAAACCATGAATGGTTCCACTCCTATGAATAGACTCCCAACAAAAAGAACAAAAAACCATGAATGGTTCCACTCCTATGAATAGACTCCCAACAAAAAGACAAACGCAAAACAGGCAAACAGACAGATACTATCTACGACCCATCCCAGCACAAAGATTCTGTCCCAATTCAACTTTTAGATCAAATATTCCCTTGGAAAAAGCCACACAAGAGTCAAACAACAATATACCAGAGAGAGAGAGAAAGAGAACACAAGTTGACAAAATCAGAAACACATCAACTCAAAAAGTAACAAAGAGAAGTCAAGAATACATTTAAACTAAATCCATACTAGTCATCAAATAAAATCCTTAATCTAGCATCCAAGTGACATATTATCCGACCATACAACTGACCTAAACACAAAGAAAAGTAGCAAATGAGGTTTCTTAATATTACAAAACACACAGAGCATAACCATTTTTCAGTTTAAAGGTCAACACTTAAATTCCTAATCCCATCCACAAATCTGAGTCAGTCAAATGGCAATAACTAGAAAGCCTCCTTAAATTAATCATCTCCTTCTTCCTCCTGCCAAAATACAAGACAGTCCAGAATGTGTCAACATACATGTAAAACAAAAACATAACAAAACAATAAGAGTTTAATATCTTAAATCAAAAAACCTCTTCGCTTCCTGCTTCCACTTCAGACTTGGACTCATCATCTTCACCTCTACTGGTTCCATTAGCCTAAACAAGAACACAGTAAGACCATAAAAAAAACAGACAATCTCTCTCTCTCTCTATCCCTCTAGAAAGTCAAAGCTGAGATTTTTATTACCAGTTTCATGTTGTACTGTTGCATACTCTTATTATATTCACTCTTCCTGGTCTCTGCCTTGGAAGCATAAGGAGCTTTCTCCTGTACTCAAACGAACCAAAAGAGCTTTAATATTTTGAGATTAATCTACAAAAGAGGAAGCACAAGACTCACTTCTTCACTCATAGACTTCCACTTGTCTCCAGCAGCCTTACCCACCTGATGATTATTAGTTTTAGAATATTACAGATCTGAGATTGCGGAGCCTCAAGGAGACACTTACCACGGCGACAGACTTGTTGTTAGGGTTCGCCACGTTGAACTCTCGTCGGAAATCATCACTGTGAAGAAAATCAATCAGCAAAAAAAGCAGTGAGAAAAAAATGTGAGATTGAAGAGATTGTGAGGTTTACAGGAAGACGAAGAAAGCGCTTGGAGGTCTCTTAGGCTTGTTTGGGTCCTTAGTCGTCGTCTTCTTCTTCTTCCTTCCTCTGGTTTTGAGTCTGACGAAATCGAAATCAAAATAGAGGTTAGATACGTTCTACAGATCTCAGGTTTTAGAAAATGGAGAGTGAAACCTCTGGTCGGTGCTCGTCGCTTCAGCTTTCGATTGGCCGCCTTTCATCTCGAGTTCTGTGAAGAAGAGTAAAGAATCGTTAGTGAATCGGACTGAGTCGGTAGGCGCGAGTTGATTACCTTTTGTTTGTTTGACCAGTTGAGTCTGTGAGAGATTAGTTCTTTTACTTGAAGTGTTTTGTCTTTTCACGCAGTACAGATGAAAAAACACCGTAATAAGATAAATGCAAAATGACACATCACCATTTTTAGTTATTATAAAGCTGCCACGTATACAAAAAGTATTTTCCAAAGCCAATCACGATATTTTTCTTTATACACATCAGATTTAGATTTTGGAAGATAACACACTGTTCATATTCATAATAGAATAAATACAGTGCAAATGATATGTAGAATCATATGTATTTATTTATCTTTTATCCTTTTAAAGGTAAGAAAACGTGGCATGAGCAGAATGCAGAGTACCAATGAATGTAAGTTTAATTTTTTTTCTTTCTTATTAATTTCTTATAAATAGTTTTATTTAGGGGAATTTGCACTAAATATACAAATTATTAGTCAATACTCCCTCCGTTTCAAAATGTTACATATTTTAGATTTTTCACACAGTTTAATAAAACATATTAAATTTGCATAATTTTTTGTGATTATCTTTTTCCCATAAATTTAAGCCAATAAAAATTCAGTAAGTGCAATTAATTTTTTTAAAACTTGCAATTAGTTAATAAAACATGTATTGAAAATATAAAAAATAGATCTTTTTGAAACAAAAATTTTCTCTAGAATATTCAACTTTATGAAACGGAGGGAGTATTAGTTAGAAAACCAAAATAAAGTGTGAAATTAGGAAAATACCCAAATAGTAGAATTAGTGGATGCACATTGTACATGTCATACTACAAATTACCTTTATATTTTTTTTTTCTATTTTCACTCTCTTTAGATTAATACGAAATATATGTTTATAGGTAACGAGATTGTAGATTGCTATAGATTCCATAAATATATTATAAGATTTTCAGTAGATTATGCAATATATTAATTTTTTTAATTGTAACTCTTTTTCTAAAAAAAAAACTGAACCACCGGCTGTGCAAAGGAGAGAGAAGAGACAATGGCAAGAGAAAACATGTAAAACTGTTTTTATCTCTCATAAAATAAGTAGGAGATGATGGTGAGATTCTTAGCAACAGAGATTTTTAACAACATATATTTACACGGCAGTGTGCATTGTGCACTTCGTTTCTTCTCATAAATCTCGAGCCTGTTAATCTATACTGGAACCGAATTCAAAACAATCAAAAGCTGAATTGGATATTGTATGGATTTCAATTCATGGCATCATCTACTTGACCAGCCTTCGTGTGATTCTTCCTACGTTAAAAGAGTGTTGATTTGTCGCAGTGATCCTATGTAGCTACCATGTGCGAATCGACGAGCGAGATTTCTTAATCAAAACCTTGGAATGCAAAATAGTTATGGGACAATTAACAACAAAAGTCAAGTAAGTATTTGCATTTGTTTTTAAAAAATATTATTAGCTGGACAATAGTTTTGTTATCGCAAGTACAATATATATTAGCCATACAATAGTTTTGATAATTTGGTATGTGTATGTGGTTGTCATTCAGTTAGCCAGATAAACAAAAAATCATATTTTCCCATTGTAGGTGCATAGGAAGTTTGCAAGAAGTAGTATCACCAAGATGACTTAAACTTTATGATGTGGAAATGTGAAAAAAGGAGATAAAAAAAATGCAGCTGGGATATCAAATATGTGCATGTAGTTGAGGAAAGATAAATATCATATTAACTTTGTGTATAGTTAAATGTTGATGGTATCAAATGTATCAAAGTACAATTACAATAGGAAGACAACTAATATTGTTTATACATATCACATTCATAAAAGAAAAATAGTTTGGGACATTCACATATAATATGAAAACTTGCAAGTAAAATACATGTCCGTAAATTAAATCAAATATCACCGGCTAATCTAATAAGTTTATGTATCCGATATATCGTAACCGGTTAATCTTATAAGTTTATGTATCCGATGTATTGTAACCGGCTAATCTAATAACTTTATGAATCTGATGTGTCGTAACCAGCTAATCTAATAAGTTTTGGTATATGATGTATAATACTGAGCTAATGTAAAGTTGATACATAATTCTGTATACATCCAGTATAATTTTGAATAACAAATATGGGAATAGATAATAATCTGTTGTTTCAGATATTTGAGTTGAATCGAGTGGCAGGGGATGTTTTAGACTGATGGCAGTTTAGTTGTTTGTGGCTTTGAACGTCTGGGACCATTCTAGAATATGACATATATGTGATGTGTTACCACATACAAGACAATAACGATAGATATTGGCAACAAGATGTCTGGTACGTACTAAGATAGTCGGCTAATATAAATGGGTTATCTATACTAAGTATGGTACATATCTAATGTAAAGGGCTAATTGATATAGTATTTTTACATGGCTAAATACATGTAATTACAAACGTATTCATCAGGACAATATAAGTGTTTACATATTACACCACAGTGCATTTATAGTAAATATTCATGTCACACAGCTCCGAAATATCAGTGAAAACAACATTGATGGGGATTGATACAAACACACATCCAAAAAAGAAAACAAGACACATAATCCAAGTCATAAACCAAAGCTTACCTGTTTAAGATAAAATAAAAACAAAAATGTTTTCCAAAGAGATATGACATTAGTCAAACTAAATTTCAACATGCTAACATTGACTGAAATGATGATAATAAACCATCATCAAGAGAAACCTATTACTTGTCGTAGCATTTCTCTCCCTTTCAAGTAACTTCATAACTTTATCCTGCAACTTCTTTTTCTCCTTTGTAAGTGTACACCAAAAGATAATAAAATAAGGAGCTGTGAACACAAAATAATTTGAAAAATGTAGACATAAAAAAAAGGAATGGATTAATAGGATCAAAACATGAACCACTTTATGTGTCGATTAATTTATGATACCAAAGATCTCATTAGCTCATTCAAAACTGGGTTTAGTTCCAACAATCTTTGTGAGGTGATGATTTTGAAAAATTAGCCGTATAATGTAGCAATGAAAACAAAAATCCATAAATGTGTGGAGTTTGTACGCATATAATTAAACAAAAATCAGAGAAGATGGATCTCTCTGCTTATTGGAAATGAAATGAAAAAGAGTGAGTTAATGTATTTACAAACCTTCATTTTAATGACTATAATGCGTTTTCTCTGTGGTATGAATAAGGATTGAATTTTTTCTTCCCCCAAATTCATTGTTTTGGTATGCAATCCATGAAAGTTGATACGAGTTAATATCAAGATTTTTTTTAAAAAGAGAGCTACGATAAAAAAAGAAGAGATTTTCTGTATCTGACAACAAATGATCTAAAAAGATATTGTGTGGTGGGCACATAAAAGTGAACAAATTTGAGCATATCTTCGTAGAAGATTATGAAAGCAATTTAGTAGTAGAGCAACAATAGGGTAAGATAGTCATTAAATTTGTAGAACAATGAATAACAATATCTTTAGGTATATTCCTAATTATGGAATAATGTTTGGATAAGGGATGCAAATACTCTACAAATTATTAGTCAATATTAGTTAGATAGATGCGATTGCACATTTTCAATTAATAGCAATAATAACCCTACTCATCATCAGAATGTCCTTACACATAGACTGTTAATCTAATATAACTTGAACCATCTATCTCTTCATATAGCCAAGCATATTCCTCTCTCTCTATTTATCTTGTTTATTCTCTTTCAATATTCTTCCTGTTTTGGTCACAAAATCCTATTTTTTTACTTAATCAAGAAATATTTTTTCTTGACAAAAAATCTCACACAATCCTGCAAACCTTCATTCTTTCAATTCACCCTAAAATTTTCTTAATTTTTTTGGTAGTAGTCTAATCTCTCTCTAGTTTATGATTATTTTTTTATTGATCCCTCTTTTAGAGATCAAGAGAATCTCTGCAATAATCTAGTGTTGCAGTACAAACAAACCAATTGATCTTGATCTCGTCTGCACTATGACTATATCCTTTGACTTTTTTATCATTGGACTTAGAAGCAAAAAAAAAAAATCATGGTGATACGAAACTGGTAAGTCAAACAGAGGATTTTATATCTCTCATTAGCCTGATTCTTCTTGTTATAGAGAACAAGATCAAATTTCCACTGACTCTGTTTGTTTGTCTTGAACAGGTTGGCTCAGAAGATTAATAATTGACTGTGCTTGTGTGGAGAAGGTGGGTGAAAGTTGCGTGATGATCCATGTTATTATCTTCAATTTTTTCTGCTCTTTTATTTATGCTTTTATTTTCCTTGTTTGATTAGTTTGAGTTATGCGTTTGCAATGGTGTTTGTTTTTTATGATGATGATGGTGAGCTGCTTTATTTTATGGGATTTTTCTTATGGCGAATATATCTAGATCATGATTTGTTTGATCGGTTCCTTTTCTTTTAACTGGATTTTTTTTTTGAATTCTATAGTGTTTGGTATCACCGGAGAAATCAATGTTCTTGGTTTTAAAATATTCATCTTGTCTAAGGTGCACACGCCTACGATGCAGCCGCTCATATATATATATATATATATATATATAACCGGTTATATCTAGTTTAATATCCGATTTAGATACATACACTTTGTGGTCACAAGGCCATGATGACTACAAACTTATCTATATATATATCAAACTAGATTTTTATTGTATATCCGGTAATATTAACTAACTAATATATAAAATTACAGCTATAAATAACCGGTGCTATATAATTTTCAATTTTATTGGATTTTCTTTTATTTATCCGGATAAAATACTAAACCTTTTTCAGATATAATTTAGTACAAATAGTTTAGTCTACTAGATATGACCAGTTATAATGTAAAAACCGGATACAATATCAGATATATGTATATTTTTTATTTATATCATGAATACTACAAAATAAAAATGTCGCATGTTACTCTATAAAAGCATATAGTTAAAAAGGATTATAAACACATGATATATATATATATTATATATAATGGCCTGATTTTTATTGTATATCTAGTAATATTATTTCATAACTAAATTATACTCGTTAGTTTAACAATATCCACATCTCTAGATCTTCTAACTCACCATTTATTATGATGGGATTTGCACAGATGACTATAGAAAAAAGTTTAATTAGGTAAATGGCTATGACATTGTACATTTTTCATAAATCCAGTAAACCTCTACTACAAACTCCCAGGCGTAGAGATAAAATATACCTCACACAACCCTTTCATTTATCTTTCATATTTCTGATTTTATAATAAATTCATTTGAAACATAAAATATTATTACTTTAATTTTAATGGTTATGATTTATAGTTTAGAATTTAAAAATTTCCTAAGGGTTTAGGATTTATTATTTAGGAATTAGGATTTAAGATTTAGTATTTATGATTTAGGGTTTACGATTTAGTGTTTATGATTTAGAATTTAAGATTTAGAGTTACCCAATGGTTTATGATTTACCTACGGGTTTAGGATTTAATGTTTAGGGTGTAGTCTTTAGAATTTAGAGTTTAAAATTTTGTTGACTACATTAACAACATTAAAAATCAACTAATACTTTGCACGTTGTTGTTGCGGCAATGGCGTGTGTGTGCAAGAAATCATAAATGCTTAGAATTCACAGCAGGTATAAGTATATAATTTTTATAAATATGTTAATTTGATATCAATATATATAATTTTTAATTGAACTCTGTTATTAACTTAATGGAGGAGAGTTGGAAACATGGAAAAACTTATGTGTACATGTTACAATGGATTATATATCATAAAATAGTTTTTATGTGTAGTTTATAATGGATAGTATATTATTAAAATATACTTACTTTACAAGAGTATTTGTTTTATGTTAATTAAACACACAATTGAAGTCTTTTTTTCAATATACAATCGAAAGTTGTGGATAAAGTTTTGTGGATGAAATTTTAAAGATAAAATTATGTGGACAAAGATTCATGGACAAAGTTTTGTGGACAAAAGTTTCTAACCTTTCAAGATTTTAAAACATATATAATATTTAAAAAGTGTTTTTTAATTCATATATATATTGTTTGAAATTTTCTAAAACTTAAATTTTTTTTAATTTATTAGTTAATTTAGAAATTATGGATATACATTTTGTTGACTGAAGAATGTTGCTAGGAGTTAGAATGCATCATTGGAAGTTTGGAGCAAAATCAAAAATATTTATAAACATATTCAATAATTGTAGAGCCAAACATTAAATAACCATAATTTAAAAGATCAGATGTGTAAAAAGAGAAATTGACCACTGTTGCAAACATTTTCTCTTTGTAACTAAATTGTCCGCGAAGATGGCTGCCACATCGTATTTCAAGCATGACAACCACATCAAGCCTTGCTCTTGCCTCAATTTTTTCTCTGGACCCATTAAAGAAAGTGTATCACTATTCTAGACAACAATTTTAAGATTCCCTAAGGCCTTAAGGAAAGTGAACATAAAAGTCTCTAACACTGTGTTCTTTCCATCATCTGAAACAAATCAAAACAAATTAATTGATGAAAGATCTGAAATAGAAAGATACTAAATTGATTTGGATCTAAACAAGATAAAAATAACTTGAGCAACTTTATTATCTTAAGGCCACAATCGCCATTGTGAAGGCCTCCGCCATCGAGGCATCCCAGTCTCGAGACTGATTTATTTCATCATTCACCAAACTAAGTGGCAAATCACATCCAATTTTCCTCCACATATAAAGTTTCTATCACAACCCTATACTTGATAGAGAACCATAGATCCAATTAACATAACAACACGAGCTCGTCATCGTCCTCTTTCACACCACAAGAGCTTATCGTCGTCCTTTCCACAATGGAGCTCGAACCTGCTCGCCCTCGCATCGTCCTCTCTAGTGTAGAGCTTGACCTGCTCATCGTCATGTCCACAATCTCAAAGATTCAATTCAATTAGAAGATTAGATCACATGTTTGAAGACCATTGAAGAGAGCATTTTAAAAGGAGATGATAAAGGAATATAGGAAAATAAACGAGGTTTGTGATTATTAGCACAAGAAGGAAATAGGAAACTGAAAGAGTAAAATTAAACAAGTTTCTTTACCTCCAATTTTTTCATGTTCTTCACTGGAGAAGATAAAAGAGAATCGTCATAATTATATTTCAAAAAAGTAGAGAGTAATTTTGAATTTACCTCGAGATTGAACAAATAAGAGTAATCAATAAACTATTTATATTTTAGTATTTTATTATATATATTTTTCAAATTTGTTAAGTGGACAGTTTAGTTTAGTTTAGTTAGAAGAAAGAAAAAGAAAATGTCACTAATTGTAGTCCAGGGTACAAAAGATAATACACACCAAGAAAGTGTGTCTTCACCGAGAAGGATTTGTTTGTATTAATAGAAAGTTGGAATGTATGTGTCTTTAGATGGGAAAAGATCAATTTCAATCCCAACAATTTCAGTCGTGTTAAATACGACACAAACAAATAGATAGTGCTAAATACGACTTCAACTCAATATTAATTAAAAAATTACCCGAACTTTTTAAAATGTGCCTAAATCTACATTGACTCTAACATAAGTTAGTCAACCGTTAACAAGATAAAACAACATCGTTTTGACCTATTTTTTTTTTTTTTTTAAATATTATTTCTGAGTCTAGAACCATACCTCAACACTCATTTAACGGATACGTAAACCACTAAACTAAATTAATGTTTTGAAATATTATCACAAATTTGAAATTATATAAACTACTATACTTCTTCATCTTATAATTAAAAATTTAGTGATAATTGTTTATGTAAATACATTAACATGTTTTAAATTATTATACATTTAATAAACTTATATCTTACTAAAATATAATTAATAAATATTTCTAATTATAAAAAATTAAAACTTTGAAGCTATTTATAAATTTTCTTATATAAATTATTTTTAAATTTTACCTTTCTTTCACTAAGATATTTTTTTTTTCAAAATATTAGACATATTAAACAATAACTAAAATATATAAAAACATAAAATATATAGTATATTATATTAATTTTGAAGAAAAATTACCATTCAAGGTTTAGAAGTTTATAAAAATTTATATAAATTTTTTATAAATAGTTTGAGGCTTGGAAATAACATATATTTTTAAAAAAAAAATTAAGCTAAAACGATGTCGTTTTATCTTGTTAACGGTTGACTAATTTCTGTTAGAATCAATTGTAGATTTTTACCAATTTTAAAAAACCCAAGTAATTTTTTAAATTATTATTGAATTGAAATCATTTGATACTATCTATATGTTCGGATCATATTTGATATTATCTATTTGTTCAGATTGTATTTGCCACGATTAAAATTATTGAGGTTGAAATTGACCATTTTGATGTAATTTTTTTTTCTAAACAGAACACAGAACACGTGGGTTGGAATATTGTTATCTGAAACTGAACATAATCTGATCAGGAAAGTATTCTCTATTGACCCAGTTGGAAGAAATATATTCTTATTACCCCATCAATTTGCTAACTACCCCACATTTTTTATATCTTTTTCTCCTTACCCTATTACCCTTAATTTTTATATTGTTTTTCTGTTTCTCGCGGTCCCACTCGCGGACAGAATGTCCAACCTACACGCGCGGTCCCCCCCCTCTTTTTTTTAATATTTTAAAAAATTTACGGACTCCCTTCCTCTAATAAAGGAAAACATTAAACCTTAACCTACCTGTGGTCCCCACTCGCAGACACCCACTCTCCCATTGACAGATGTACCTTTTCTTCTTTATTCTCCAACCACCATTCGAGCTTCTTCACTTCATGAACTTCATTTGGCGATTTTGAAGCAGATTTTGAGGTAACTTAGTATTTTTTTTCATGAATTGTTTGTATGAATGTATTATTTATGCTATATGTATTATGGGTAACGAAAAATATCAAAGATTTGTTTTAAAAATCGTTGATTTTTGAAAGAAATATGTAAAAGAAGTTTAGAGAAGATTATGGATATTTTTCTATATTTAACATTGTTTTGAAGGGAAAAAATATAAAAATTGTGTTAATCAATAATGTAGTTTGTGTAACACGTTCTTGGTAGTTCAAAAACACCTAATTTGATGTATTACTAAACTTTCATGTATATTGGTATAAAATAAATATGAAAAATGAAGTTTGAAGGGTTTGAAGATTATTTTGTATATTTGTGCTTATTTGGTCTGTTTTAAAGTAAACAATACATTAAAATGGTGTAGAAGATATTTAAGGTTGTATAACAGTCTCATGGTCGATTAAAAGAGTTAACTCGATGAAATTTAATTTTTTAGGAACTACTAGAACTACTAGTACTACTAAAGTAAAACGTGTATTACTAGTATTACTGGATCGACTATGTATCAAAGTTCTTGAACTAGGTAGATGCTTTAAATTGTTAACTAATAATAATTCTTTTTTTTTCAGGGAAACATATGGCCTCTCCTATTACAATCATATGTTTTGACTACGGAGGAAGTTACATCAAGGATGGGGCTGAGTTAAGATGGATCTCAGAAGAAGATGAAATTCACACTCTAGTGATGAAGACATCTGTGGAAGAGGTTACTTATTCTGATTTGGTTGAGCGTATATGCAGAAAGATTAAGGCAGATGGAGATGGGATGCTGAAGATTAGTTATTTTCCAATGGTATTGTATTCAAACAAGCCATCATATATTTGGTGTGATGAAGACGTTTTGGGTTATCTAATGCAAGTGAATAATGAGAAATGTAGAAGTGTTCTACATGTGGAGATCAGCAATGATGGAACAGATGATAGCTATGTTGGTCTTTCTGATAGAGAGGATGCTGATACAGATGAAATCGAGGAAGATGAAACTGAGGAAGATGAAACTAAGGAAGATGGAACTAAGGAAGATGAGACTGAGAAAGATGAAACTGAGAAAGCTGAGATGGATGGCGTGGTCATGCTCTACAGAGCCGAACAACAACAAGACACTGAGATGCATGAGAATTTAGAGCATGGGTATGAAGGAACAGAATTAAGAGCGGAAGTTGAAGCCGCAAGACCTGGAGTTGAAGCCACGACAGTAGTAGATGAAGAATGGGATGATGGTATCGATTTGGTTAAGGGTCAAGAATTCAGAACTAAGACAGCCGTACAAGTTCTAGTTCAGAGGGGTGCACATAAGAATGGTTTTGAGTATGAAACAACTAAGTCTGATACTGTGAGATTTGTGGCAAAATGTCGAGGAGCTAAAGAAGGTTGCAAGTGGTATTTGCGAGTAGCAAAGCTTACGAATTCAGATCTTTGGACGGTTAGAACTTACATCAAGTCTCATACATGCTCAGTTGTAACTACAAGTACCCTTAGAAATAGAAGGAGAGGTACATCACAGGTTGTTGCATCTGTTTTGGGTGAAGAATATCCCGGTAGATATGACACACCAACACCAAATGATTTGATCAGTATGGTTACCCGCAAGGTTGGTGTTGATGTATCATATGCCACAGCATGGAGAGGAAAAAGGATGGCTGCTAATGAAGTGCGAGGTACTCCGGAAGAGAGTTTTTCTATGCTGCACTCTTATATGTACATGCTTAAGTTGAAGAATCCTGACTCAGTCAGTTATGTTGAAGTGGATGCGGCAAAAAGATTTAAGTATCTATTTTTCGCATTTGGAGCTTCTATAGAAGGGTTCGCAGCAATGAGAAAAGTTATTATTGTGGATGGAACACATCTTAAGCATGTTTATGGTGAAGTTTTGCTTGTTGCGACGGCTCAAGATCCTGATCATCACCACTATCCTATTGCATTTGGTGTAGTTGATGGTGAGAAAGATGGTAGTTGGACGTGGTTTATGAGTAAGTTGAGGTCGGTGATATCAGATGAACCCGGGTTGGTATTTCTTTCGGATAGAAATGCAAGCTTAATTAAGTCAATACGTGAGGTCTTCCCAACAGCCGCACATGGGTATTGTATTTGGCATTTGTCTCAAAATGTCAAAGGACATGTTGTCAACCACAGAGACGTTTGCGCAGTCAAGTTTAGAGAGTGTGGACATGCTTATACAGTACCGCAAACCAAGCTGCTTCCTCTCCCTCGAATAAAGGAATCGTGTGCAGTAGAAGCATCCACATACCCAACAACTTCAAGTTTGGTTCATCGGGCATATGGAGTATATGGCAAAACTGAGGGTGGTTTTTGAACCACTCCAGCTCCGGCTTAAACTCAGGTTTCTTCAGGATCGTTACCGTGTTGCTCACATAGCACCTGCTTTGTATCTTACACGTCTTGGTGAACTCAGTGTTCTTGAAGTATAACTCATCAGGTGGCAGTGGTTGACATTCCTGCAAACCAAATTAAAATTAAGTCATATAATTTTTTTCTAGTCACACCATTAGTACTACTAGTCACACCAGTAATACTACTAGTAACACCAGTAATACACCAACAATAAAAAATTTTTTTAACTAAAACAAACTAAATAATTATGAAACGAATACCTGAGATGTCGCAGACAGATGATCAGTCTCATTCTCGTGTGCATGATGCTCAGTCTCATTCTCGGGTGCAGGATGCTCAGTCTCATGTGCAGGATGCTCATTCTCATTCTCGTGTACATGATGATCAGTCTCGTTGTTGTCTGCTGACATATCATCACTATCATTCCCGGTTGAAAGCTCCTCTACTTGTTGTTCTTCTACGGGAGCAATGTTTCTTTTTGTGGACTTTCCCTTCTTCTGCTTAGTTTTTTTATTCCCTCCATGCTTACGCCCTGTCATTATCTCGAACCTCTGGATATCCTATAACAAAGAATATATGCTCACGAATTTAAACAATCTAACACTCAATCACCAGAAACAAACAATTTTCATATTTATGTTTTACATATCCAATATTCAATTTTTGATCATTTACATTCTAAAGTTTCACACAAACAATTACACAAATACAAATACTATAAATACTAATACAAAGCCAAATCGCTTCTCTTTCAAACGGTTCCCTTTCAAACTCTATTTTCAAGAAATATCCAAATCGCTTCCCTTTCATATCGCTTCCATTTCAAACTTCATTTAACCATGCCCATTAAAAATGAACACATAATTCAAAGGAAATAAACAAATTACCCGGATTTTCGAGAATGGGCAAGATGAGATCGATAAATTCTCGACAAAGATGAGACACGAAACCGAAGGTATCCGGTTTTTGTCGACGTCAGACGTTTAACAATAACAGAGAAGTGATTCGCCGGGGTTGATTGGTCTGAGTTGATTTCGAACAAACAGGAGAAGAAAAGGGGATTCTAATTTTGATTTTCGGGCATTAGGGTTCTTTCTCAGACGGAAGGAACAAGGTAGAAAGGGGGAAATGAAAAAAAAAGAAGTTTCTTTCGAGTGTAAGGAGAAAGTGAAATACTTAGATTAGGTTAGAGGGTTTGGGTTAGGTTTAGTTGTAGTTTTGTAGATTCATTAAGGGTAGTTTTGTATTTTTTCACGTTTCTGTAATAAAAATAAAATAAAAAATCAATAATTTATTAGAAGGGATATATTAGAATAAATGATAGAGGTAGTGGGGTGATTTAGAATATTGTCCACCTGATCAGTCCTTTCTTATCCCTCAGTTCGACAGATCAAAAAAAGTTTCAATTTTGAGAAGTCAAACAAAGGCAGTTCAGATTATCAAAAACGATGAGAATCTTGTTATCCAAAAGGGCATTCAAAATCTTGACCCCACGTTTTCGAACACTGTGGTTGACCCACTCCTCCTTCTCAACCTCAGATTCCGGCGGATTTTCCGACGATCCCGAGCCGGAATCATGGAGAACGATGTCGGGTCTTCTCCGATCCCCCGCCAATTTCTCTCCTCTATCTCCAATCACGTTCTTGGAAAGATCCGCCAAAGCTTACAGAGACCAAACCTCTGTTGTGTTTGGTTCCATCAAACACACTTGGTTCCAAACTTATCAACGTTGTCTCCGTCTCGCCTCTGCTCTTACACACCTCGGAATCTCTAGAGGCGATGTGGTTAGTTTCCAAAACTTGTTCTAAACTTTCCTGTCTAGTTTCCTTCAGATTAGCTTTAAGGTTTTTGAGGAAAAACTTTAGGTTGCAGTTTTGGCGCCGAATGTTCCAGCGATGCACGAGCTTCACTTCGCTGTTCCAATGTCTGGTTCGATTCTCTGTCCGCTCAATACTCGACTCGATACTTCCACATTGTCTGTTTTGCTCCAACACTCTGACGCGAAGATCCTCTTCGTTGATCACCACTTACTTGAGGTTGCTCATGGAGCTCTTGATCTTCTCGCTAAATCAAGAAAAACACTAAAGCTTGTCTTAATCTCTCAGTCTAATGATGATGAGGATGACATATCATCAAGATTTGTTTCTAAATACTCTTTTGATTACGATTACGAAACTCTTGTTGAATCCGGAGACAGGGAGTTCGAGGTGATCATTAATCATTTATCAAAAATGATTTTGAACTTTGGTTTTTCTGTATTTTTTAGTTTTTTCAAAAATAACTAATACATTAATTTAGAAATTAATTACCATTAATCATTTATCAAAATATTGTGATTATTATTTAAAAATACAAAATGAATTAACATTTTGTATTTATTATATTTTTTTTAAAAAAACTTATATTATTCTAAATATAAATCAAAATAAATTAACATGTATTTTAGTTATTATATTTTAAAAAACTTATATTATACTAAAATATAAATCATAAAATACTATAAATCATACATAATTAAATATACTTACAAATTTAAAAATATTATGATTTTTTATTAATATAAATTCTATTTAATAGAAAATTTTATCTTTTTAGAAAATTTAGTTATTGTTTCATGTGTCTAATAATTATTAGAATTACAAATTACATTATCTATAGAAGTTAATAACTAATTTTACAATTAATTAATATTATATATAAATATTTAAATTTATTTTACATATAATGAAACACAAAAAATATTTCATACTATTTTTAAATGATATCTTATATACAGAAAATTGTATATGAATTTTATTTTTGAAATTATTATTTATTTAATAATTAATTAATTAAAATGTAGGTTTATTACAAAAATAAACAAAATTCGTTTTTGAATTAGAAGCTCACAAAAGTTGGTTTTTAGTTTTTTTCATAAACTGAACAAAATTTTGAAAAACTAGTTTCTCTAAATTTTAGGAAATCTATTTGTTAAAAATCTTGATTGATAAAGTAAGTAATTTTTACAAAAACAAAAACTAAAAACTAAATCTTGATTGGGTAAAAGATAGATTCTAGAAAAACAAAAACTAAAAACTATTTCAAAAACCAAAAACATTTATTGAATTGAGGTCTTATTTAACATTATCCATATGTTTGGATCATATTTGATATTATCCATTTGTTCGGATCGTATTTGGTCCGATTAAAATTGTTGGGGTTGAAATTGATCATTTTCCTAATCGTAGATGTAAAATTTTTCTAAACAAAACACAGAACACGTGGGTTGGAATATTGTTATCTGAAACTGAACATAATCAGATCAGTCCTTTCTTATCCCTCAGTTCGACAGATCCAAAAAATTGAATTTTGAGAAGTCAAACAAAGGCAATTCAGATTATCAAAAACGATGAGAATCTTGTTATCCAAAAGGGCATTCAAAATCTTGACCCCACGTTTTCGAACACTGTGGTTGACCCACTCCTCCTTCTCAACCTCAGATTCCGGCGGATTTTCCGACGATCCCGAGCCGGAATCATGGAGAACGATGTCGGGTCTTCTCCGATCCCCCGCCAATTTCTCTCCTCTATCTCCAATCACGTTCTTGGAAAGATCCGCCAAAGCTTACAGAGACCAAACCTCTGTTGTGTTTGGTTCCGTCAAACACACTTGGTTCCAAACTTATCAACGTTGTCTCCGTCTCGCCTCTGCTCTTACACACCTCGGAATCTCTAGAGGCGATGTGGTTAGTTTCCAAAACTTGTTCTAAATTTTCTTGTCACTTTCCTTCAGATTAGCTTTAAGGTTTTTGAGGAAAACTTTAGGTTGCGGTTTTGGCGCCGAATGTTCCAGCGATGCACGAGCTTCACTTCGCTGTTCCAATGGCTGGTTCGATTCTCTGTCCGCTCAATACTCGACTCGATACTTCCACATTGTCTGTTTTGCTCCAACACTCTGACGCGAAGATCCTCTTCGTTGATCACCACTTACTTGAGGTTGCTCATGGAGCTCTTGATCTTCTCGCTAAATCAAGAAAAACACCAAAGCTTGTCTTAATCTCTCAGTCTAATGATGATGAGGATGACAGAACATCAAGCTTTGATTCTAACTACTCTTTTGATTACGATTACGAAACTCTTGTTGAATCCGGAGACAGGGAGTTCGAGGTGATCAAACCGAGAAATGAATGGGATCCGATCAGTATAAACTATACTTCAGGGACAACCTCGAGACCTAAAGGTGTGGTGTGGAGTCACAGAGGAGCTTATCTCAACTCTCTCGCTACGGTTTTCCTTCACCAGATGTCTGTCTCTCCTGTCTACCTATGGACAGTACCGATGTTTCACTGCAACGGGTGGTGTCTCGTTTGGGGAGTAGCGGCTCAAGGAGGTACAAATATCTGCCTTAGAAAAGTCTCCCCTAAGGTGATCTTTAAGAAGATAGCGACGCACAAAGTGACACACATGGGAGGAGCCCCAACGGTGCTGAACATGATTGTAACCGAGCGTGAACCGCTTCCTCACAGGGTTGAGATCATGACGGGTGGGTCACCGCCTATGCCTCAGATCTTGGCTAAGATGGAAGAGTTAGGATTCAATGTGTCTCATCTTTACGGCTTGACAGAGACATACGGTCCAGGGACACACTGCGTGTGGAAGCCTGAATGGGATTCTCTTTCGTTGGAAGAGAGAAGTAAGTTAAAGTCTAGACAAGGAGTGCAGCATTTGGGTTTAGAAGGGGTCCAAGTGAAAGATCCGGTGACAATGGAGACTGTACCTGATGATGGTGTGACCATGGGTGAGGTTATGTTTAGAGGAAACACAGTGATGAGTGGATACTTCAAGGACTTGGAGGCAACGCGAAAAGCTTTCGAGGGAGGTTGGTTCCACAGTGGTGACCTCGCTGTTAAGCATCCGGATGGGTACATAGAGATAAAAGATCGGTTAAAAGATGTGATCATATCCGGAGGAGAAAACATAAGCACGGTGGAAGTAGAGAGAGTGTTGTGTAGTCACCAAGCTGTTCTTGAAGCTGCTGTTGTGGCGCGTCCTGATAATCACTGGGGACAGACTCCTTGCGGGTTCGTGAAGCTGAAAGACGAGTTTGATGGTGTTAAACCAGAGGAGATTATTGAGTTTTGTAGAGATCATTTGCCTCATTACATGGCTCCAAAGACTATTGTGTTCGGGGACTTACCTAAAACCTCGACAGGGAAAGTACAGAAGTATCTGCTGAGAAAGAAAGCCAATGAAATGGGTAGCTTGTGATACACGTCTCTGGAGAAATATAAAAGCTAGCTTCATCTCTGTGGTATATTTAAGGAAACAAAAAGATCCACCGCGTGGGAAATGAAGAAACAGATCAGCCAGCCATGCACAAGGAGTTGCTATAATTAGATTTCTTGGGCGGTAAGGCAAACGGTTTTGTACCTCAGAAAGATTTTTTAATTTAGTAAGACATTAAAAGAAGAAGACAATATAGAATATTCTACCGCGTCTGAAACGAGTTCAATTCGTAGGAAGATTTCAAAAACAACATTTTTGTCTTCTTTCTTCCTATTCAGTTTCTCTATTATAAATCTGCTTCGTGGGTCAGACCATTCAAACAAAAAACATTAACTCATCAAAGAAGAACAAGAAGAAAAGTTTTTTGTTTTTCTTGTTGTTGTCTGAGAGGTTAAAGATTGTTTCCTTACTTGATTGAAAATGGCATCGAACGACGCTGGAAGGCCGTTACCTAAATTTGGGGAATGGGATGTGAATGATCCGGCAACTGCGGATGGATACACGGTGATATTCAGCAAAGCCGGTGAAGATAAAAAGACAGGAAGGAGTTCGACGAAGACGGCTTCTCAGAGGAAACAAGACGGTGATAAACCAGCGGTCAAGAAATGGCTTTGTTTTACCTTTTCTTGAGCTTTCTGTTGTTGTGTAAATTGTTATCCTAAGGGAGAACTTAGCTTTGAGCCTTTGATAACCTCTTGTCTTAGAACTTTTTCGTTTTGTTTTAGTCATCTGATAAAATAAACTCTGATGTTTATTTTCCTTATGATGAATCAACAAAACTTGTAGTTCTCAATTTGTAACTGAAATGGAAAATTTTAGCAAAACGAGAATGCCGAAAAAGAGTATTGATTTTGAGGTATGCAAATTGACTTTAACATCATTCTTCTTTTTTTCAGAACTTCAGATTCAGACACAATTTGTTCTCCTTCCTTAAAAGACCTTTTGTTTAATCTCTCTTGATTTGGTAATGCAAATTGATGTAGCAATAATGCCTTCTACAGGTTTAATGAGAAAAATGATAACGTGATTGAGCTCTTTTGAGAATATCTACTACAATAGCCTCCAATGATTATTGTTGCTTTAAGGTTTTTGCCAACAAACTTGAAAAGAAAAATACTTCATTTGTTTCATATTAAGTATCTCTTAGATTTATGCACACAAATTAAGAAAACATTTAATCTTGCATATTTTCTATATAAAACATCATTACTCATACATCTAACCATATTTCAACTAATAGAAAATTAAACTGAAAAATAAAATAATAAATTATGCATTGAAATGTTAAAACGATATTTATTTTGTAATGAAAATTTTTCTCTACAACGACACTTAATATAAAAAAGAGGAAGTATGAAGGATAGAAACCTTGAATTTGAGCCGATCATTCAATAATAGTGATTGTATTTAGTTTTTTTTTTTTTTAAATATTATATTAAAATAAAACTTTCTGCGGGCCTACAGTTCCAGTTACAAGTTCGATCAGAACAAAAACTCCTAAATCAATGTATTACAACCGAGCTTCGCCCGCCCACTAAACCCATCACATTCCGCTTAGTTGATTTTAAAATCTTTAGGAATTAAGAGCCGTTCTCTTCCATCGACGTTGACCATGTGAACGTGAGGTTCTCCTCGTTGCCTCGGATGCCGGGAATTCCCATGACGTCTCCGGAGTAGCTAGCTCTCAAAGAACTTCTCAAAACTAATAATCGTCACCGCCAATTAACACACAAGCAATGTAGAAGAGGGTTAAGAGACCAAACCGGGATGAAAACCGATCTCTAACCGCAATCACTTCTACACGCCTAAAAGCTCGAGAGCATCAAGACCGACAAGACCTCAAATCCACGAGCAAGAGCAAGAAAACGGGCACGGAACAGAAGCAACCAAACGAACCAGCAATACTCCTAACCTGCAAAAGCATTAGTTAAACAACACCTCAGCGACCGCAGAGCTGGGATGTGCCGAAGAACCGATTGCACCACCAAGGAGGGAAGGACTCCGCTGACCACAAGAACCTCCAAACACCTTGACAATCGCCCATTCCGAGAAACGGAACCAGGTGAGCTTGAGCTGTTACATGAAGAGACGGTGGCACGACTCAAATCAGCCACTAAAGAAATGGAGTATAAACAATGAGAAGCTCCGTCGACAGATCCCTCTGGATAACTGAGTTCGAGAGGCCGCGAAGAGGGAGAGAGATCAAGCGGAGCATCACAACAACACGACGAAGAGGCCATAGACGACGCCTCCGCCATTGCTCCACCGTAACACAACCCGCACAAAACACCTCGACCACCAATACGCACTGGAGACGAGACTAAGTACGGCCTCGAGATAAAGGGATCCTCCGAGGCACCGAAGGAACAGAGCTAACCGGACACAACTTTCCGAGACACCAAGGAAAAGTCGAGGACCCAGAGCCCCACACCACTCACCACTCGCCGGAACCAAGTCCGAGGACTACAATTCATAGCAAGCCGACGAGCCAATCAACCTCCTCTACGCGCCGCTGCACCTACAGAGAGCTTAAGGGACTCTCCATCAAACCCTTAAAGCCGACTCCACCGGACGCAAGCTCTCCAACTCCGTGTCGAGACTCCACCACCCAGCACAGCTACGCCGAAGCCGGAGCTTCTCTGCAGCGAAGACGTCACGGGCAAGTGTCCAGAGACAGAATAACAGACAAGACGAAGCGAAGAAGAAGAGTACGGCAGCAAAGCAAAGAGAAAAACAAGCGATTTAAGGGAAAGGGGGAACCCTCCGGCGCCGACACGCGCGTACACGCACCACCGGAGGCGGAGGTAAAACCAGATCAAAAAAGTCTTCGACGAGAGAGAAGGTCTTTTATTTTTCACGCGTCTTTGGATGAGTAATTATATGATTGTATTTAGTTGAAAACAAGCAAAATTTGAATTCTAGGTAAAAAAACTATATTTATTTTATTATGTAGTACATAATGTTGCTTGTGGCGGCTAAATTCTCACGTCAGGATGTTGTTAGACAACATTACGATCAGTCCTATTTGTTTCTACTGGATTTGACATACTCTTCATTTCTTTCTTCTTAGCCCATAAGACGAGATACAATCCTCCCACAATAATGACTGTACCTATAATGCTGCATCAATGTTGCCAAGTCACATCAATTACGTCCTGTTACTTAAAATCGATATCTTAAGAAATCAATACTAGATGAAGATTTGTACCTCCCGGAATGAATAGACTCTTGTAAAATAAGTGATGCGACGATGATAACAACCACTAGTCGTACAGGCCCAAACATGGACACAAATCATTTCAGACAGATGTTAGTGAAAAGATGATATATATTCCATGACGCAGTTTATGGTTAAGCTAGCAGAGCAAATTTCGTGAACATTTATGGTCTGGTATTCTCGCTACCATCCAACACAGTTTTTGCAGTTGGTAGCAATTGCAACAATCGTAAAAAACGTTATAAATCGCTTCAAACTAGTTCAAACCTCATAAAATCAAAAGTTGATTTCCGCTAGCGTTGGCGGTTGTAAACAGTTGTGGATGGATAAATATATGTAAATATTATTTAAAAATATTTTAAAATTTAATTCTCATTTTTTAAATTAAAATATTATAAATAAAATGTATATATTTAAATTCTTTTGAAATTATAATTTTAATTTAAACTAAAAAATAAACGTAATATTGTTATTAATTATATTATATCTATAATTATTATATTTTATCATAGTAATATGTTTTTGATATTTTTATAATGTTATAATGTGTTAATATTGATAGTTTATTATTAAACCGATGTAATATCTCATAATCAACCAGTCAATAATATCTCGCCAACACAATAATTTATAACTGTTGTGTTAGTCGTATGAATCGCTTAATAACGCTAGACACCACATACACCCACATCCACAAACTCCCACAACCGCAACTGCAATTGTTACGTTTCAACCAGTCAATCCCTTAGTATAAACCGTTAACCCTTCGACCCCCAAGAAACCATCTCCTGCTGGTCGTTGGAATACATGGTCAGAGGCAATGGATGATGAGGGGGTCAGTTGACCCCATTATTTTTAAAAAATATTTATTTTTATTTTAGAAAAATTATATTAACCCCACTAAAAAGAAATTTGACCCCAGTAAAAATATAACCCCCAAAAAATATTTTTTTTTTAGAAAAAACTAAAATTAAAAAAATATATAAATAATATGTATATTTTATTTGTTAAACATTGGATTTATAATAATTTTAACCTAAAATTTAATAAAAAAAATTTTTATCTTAAATGTTAGTTACATATTTGTATTAAGCCCAAACTATATTAACCCTAAATAATTAAGGGCAATTCTCTCAAATAGTCTTTTTAAGTTTTTGTCACAAAAATAGCTCTCAATGAAAAATGACTAAAATAACTCTTTTTATTTTGAAAATTTGAATTTTTTATTTTTTGAAATTTGAAATCCTAACCCTAAAACTCACCCTTTAACTCTAAACCATAAGTCTAGATTACTTAACCCTAAAGGTATAAGTGTATATTTACCTCTTTAATAAAATATTTTGGTCATTTTTTTTTTTGGAGGCTATTTTGTGACAATTTTTTTTTGAATTATTCTAGGCATTTCTCAATAATTATTATTAGAAAAGTTTAAGATAATAAATAGGGCAATTCTCTTAAATAGCCATTTTTAAGTTTTTGTCACAAAAATAGCCCTCAAAAAATAAAATGACCAAAATAGACTTTTTTTTTTTGAAATTTTGATTTTTTTTTTAATTTTTTTTTTGAAATTTGAAACCCTAACCCCAAACCCACCCTTTAACTCTAAACCCTAAAGTCCAAATTAGTTAACCCTAGGGGTATAAATGCATATAAATGCATTTTTAGCTTCAAAAAAAACATTTTGGTCATTTTCTTCTTTAAAAACTATTTTTGTGACAAACAAACTAAAAGAGGCTATCTAAGGGAATTTCTCTAATAAATAAGCAATTTTGTTTTTTTTTTTTAAAAAAAAATTGTACTTATTTTGGACGAACGCAAAAAGGCGATAACTCTCATACTCCACAAGCAATTTTTTTTGATAAATTTTAGATTAGTTTTCTATTTTTTTTGTTATACCTTTCCGTTTTGCATATATTATTTTACAAATCTAGAAATTATTAGGATACATTGATTCAGTTCAATAAAATGTTTAGGATTTATATTTATGATCTGAATATCTTTAACAATTAATTTTATATTTACTAGTAAACTAATCTTTTAAAATTTATCAGATAAATAATGTATCACTTTCTGAATCCTTAAAACATCTATAAACAATGATAGTTTCTAACATATGAATGAAGATCGTCAAAATAGTATTCAAAATTGAATTGGTAAGCAGTTTCTACATAACTGACTTATTTGTTTTATCAAAAAATATTTGAAAATATAATAAATGAAACTGCGATAAACAAGTTTTAAGCTATGAGTGATTGTAAAGTACATTTATAGTTTTTTGATTGTTTATAAATTATGTTTTTTTAAAAAAAAATTCTGATCCGATACAAAAAGTTTCTGGCTGTATGGCTTAAGAATCGAAACTGTTTCGGCTATATGCTTATCATGTTAGGTTCGAATATGAGGTAGGTGACGAAAAGGACTTGGTTATAGCTTCTAAAAGCTTGATGGAGTAAACTTCAAAAGGTGCAAGCGTAATGTTCCCTTTGTGCAATTCGTGTTTTATACTCTCTTTTTTCTTTAATTGCAAAGAAAAGGTAATGAAACTGGATGATAAAATCAAGTAAAGACTCGGGAAAATATAACTTAAACACAAAGTTGCATACGAGTGTCATTCAAAAGAAAAAGAAAACCAGCAGCAAATTGTTACAAAGACATTTGACTATCAATGTGATTTGGAAAATAATGGAGCCCATAGATAGGCCGGTGTTCATCATCATCATCTTCTCCTTCTCCTTCTCCTTTAACTCCATTATGGAGAGATTTTTCCTCTGACAATACTTTAAATTCAAATCTTCTCCAGCTGTTTTTGACCGGATCACATAATAAAATATAAAAAGATTGGCTAAACTCATCTGGTACATAGATTAATTCACCAGCATGTGTGGAACCTCTTAGGTTCAAATCAGTATCCTTACTCAGATTACAATCACCAAAAGGTGAAAGAAAGTCTTGACTCGACCACGTGCGTTTCTGTGCATCCTCCAAAATCCAGAATCTTCTATGATCATCATAATCTTTAAAACAAGCTAACCTTCCCTTATAAGTTATCAGCAAATCCCCACGAAATCCCGATGGTCGTTTTATCATATTAAACTTTTCATATCTGACATCAAAGCTCATTACCACATATTCACCGCTTTGACAAGCAGATGCAATATAATATATCACACCCTGAATGCATCGGCCAACCGTATCCACGTTAGAAAACGATGCTTATGATTAGTTTTGACAGTTCTCCATGATTCTTGAGCTGATCCCAATGTAAAAACTCGGAATACATAGCAGATTCTTTTACGTGGGATGCACACTACTTTGTGTTTACGTTCAATGGGGTCATACCCTAAAAACAGTTTTACTTTGTTCCAGTCCTTACATGGCCTCGGTATAGTTGGTAAAGTTAGGAACTGTCTCGTGCTAGGGTTCCAAACTGTCGGCTCTTTTGAAACAAAGCAGACCAAGCCATGGACAGATTCCGTAGATGTGTAGTACTGATCAAAATTTAGTTGGGGTTTCATTGTATGGTGAAGATCAAAAGACAGAGAAGAAGAGTAGGACCTGTTTGAGTTCTGAGTAGTAGGGGGAATAGAGGAAACAAACAAGTCAGCATCTTTTTGGAAACAGAGAAGAAGGCGCGGCCGTGGGAAAGATGGGTCGGAGGTGATTGATAAACAAAGCTTGGAAACACAACTAAATCTAGCAACAGATTTCTCAGGCAGCCTTGAGAGTATCTCTATGATTAGATCGGTAGGAATTGTTTGTGTTGTTTTTTCGTAGTCTGTTTTTCTCTTCTTCATCTTTTCGTTTAGCTCCATATTTACTCAAAACCCTAATTTGATCATAAGCGGCCGCCCTTGTATATTATACATACAATCAATCCTTAAAAACAAAAAGGCAAAAACACTAAAACGCTAATTTACTAGGAAAGGAATTAAACACACATGTCCTAAACACATCTACGGATGACTGCAAAATTATATCTACTTGGACGACAAAATGAATGTCAGATTCAGGTGTTCAAGCTAGACGATGATTGTACAATAAGAAACACGAGAATTGAGCAGGGAGTTGTTTCCAAATGTTTCTTTATATCTCAATGGAAAACAGCTCTTCTCCAACTAGTAAATGTCTCCGTGCAGGACCTTTTTTGTTGCAAAGCAATGGTTCGCGTGTTGTATGTAGTCAAAAGAAGTCATTACATTAGTCATCCCTATATGTTAATTGGACTCATACAGCCATGAACACGAGCTTGCTGTTCGTCAAGCTCAAGTAAGGTGTATCAGTGGCAGACATGAGTGGAAAGCACGTAATGTTCACTAGATAATGAGTTTGTCAAATGAATACGCATACTTCGTTTATCCATAAAAGAAAGAAAAAAAGTGCGTAAAGGGTTCTCTAAGTAGAAAGGAATTGTCACAGGAGTAACTATAAGAAGAAAACAATCTATAAGGTCAAAACTGTACAAGTCAATATGTAAGAGAGTGAATGAGTGATATTCCTTTATCACTGGATCAGAACTAGTAACGGGGCTTTCTGAAGGCCGCTTGAAAGAAACCAAGACAGTGCTTGTCCATGTCTGCAGGGTCTTCATCTCCAACCTGCTTTGTTTTCACCACCACCACACCCTTCTCTGAGAAATCTCGCCTCTAAAGTTTTTTTTTTTTACTTGGATCATCATCACAGTAGGACGTTTACCTCAATCATTATCTGTTGAAGCATTTCTATAATTTCCTCAAACTCTGGTCTTTCTTTTGGGTCTTGGTTCCAGCATCTCTGTAGAAGTCCCTTAACTTTTGGATGCGTCTTCTTTGGAATCTTTGGTCTAAGCCCCTGAAAAGAAAAAGAATTCTATTAGCCTCTAAAACATTCTAAATGCAACGTTCTTAAAATAAATACAATACCTTCTGAACAACGCCAACAGCCGCTTGTAGTGGAGTCAAGTAAGCATATGGGATCTGCTTCCATTTACAATTTAGTCAGTATCTGTTTAGTTAGCATGAACAATTCGGAGAAAGAGTTGTAAGCAGAACTCTTACGTGACCCGTCAAAAGTTCCCATATCACTATCCCATAACTGAACACATCTGCTTTGTGACTGTAAGGTTTGTGTTCAATCACCTGGATCCAGAAGTATATTGTCAAAGTAAGTGAGTGAGAGATTAAACAGAGAAGAGAGAGACAGCACACCATAGGCTGATCCAATAAGTTCCATAGACTCAAAGTAAGTGAGTTATGGACTTCATACCTCCGGAGCCATCCATCGATATGTCCCTGTTTCAGCTGTCATCACCCCTGATTCAATCTGTACTCTGGCAACTCCAAAATCAGCAACCTTGACAAGCTGCCCAAAAATTAACCCAAATTTTATAACCCCGGAGAGAGAGGGAGACTGTTGCTTCTACAAGAAACATCACCAGAGAGAGAACAAATCTTACTCCATAATCATCCATAAGCAGATTTGCAG
Source organism: Sinapis alba (assembly GCA_012274485.2). Taxonomy (NCBI): domain Eukaryota; kingdom Viridiplantae; phylum Streptophyta; class Magnoliopsida; order Brassicales; family Brassicaceae; genus Sinapis; species Sinapis alba. The sequence goes on along the minus strand of MU106750.1, from coordinate 8,005 downwards.
TCTTAAGGTCCCTGTGAATGATATTGTTTTTATGCAGATAGCACACTCCTTTTGCAACATCAAGTGCAACTTTAAGCAATGTTTGAAGCTTGAAAGCGAATTTCTGCTTGTGAAGAAAATCGTAAATGCTTCCCCGAGCCATAAACTCTGTCACAAAAGATAATACTCAGATGAGACATGTCTTTGTGAATTACCACTCAAATTCGCATCTACTGATATCGTACCAGTCACAATACAGAGGGTCGGAGATAGTGTGCATGCACCCAAAAATTGAACAATGTTTTTGTGTCGGATTTTCCTAAAGACAGTAAAGATATATATCAGCCAAAAATTGACACTGAGAACAATGAAGCATGCAGGTTGGTTACTTTATACATCATAAGAGGTTAATAACATGACTACAAGTTGCACGTAAGACAAGGACATCATGAGCGAAAAAGGGCAACTACCAACTGAACATCAGCGCAAACTAGCATGCATTCCACATCATGATTCAAATTAATTGCACTGACCTCATAATATAAACTTCTTGAGAAAATTCTCTGAGCATCTCTGTGTTTACACGCTCAGGCTTGAGAAATTTGATAGCAACCTCCTGACTGCAGTAAGTGCCTCTGTGCCTGCATAGGAATCAAAAACATATTAATGCCGCTTCTGGATTAAAAAAAAAATCAACACTATTTTAAACAGATCTTACAAAACAATAGAACTCACAGATCCCCATATGAACCAGATGCCACTTTCTTTTCAATTTGGAGCTGTTTCACGTCAATTTCCCACTCGTCAGTTCCATCCGTGGGTATTTCAATGCATGCGGGTATCAGATAGTTGCTTGAGTTGTCATGCTCAAAGAAAGAAATAGCCTTCTGTCTTGAACCAAGTTGATCCTGTAGAACACACACAGCCAACGGAAAATATAGGTAAAGCATCACACTAGGGATACTATCATGATATCATCACACTAGGGATACTATATCGTTGCAGCCTACAAAATCAATTTGAGAATCAGGATAGAGAAAATACCTTAAGCTTTAATATCTCCTTGCCTAATGCATCCTTTAGACCATCTGTTTCCTACAATTCCAAAGTTTATCAACCAGTTTGGTCACAACAAATACATAAAGTTATAATAACTTACGAAGGTATTCACTAAGTAACAAGTTAAAATCATACCTCCTGGGACCAACCATCAACAACAAAGACATCCAAAGAAAAACCATCCACAGTGGAGAAAGCATGAGCCTCTTGAATGTTCAATCCAAGCTCACTAAGCAGGGAAGTAAGCTGAAACAGAAAACCATCTCTGACTCAAATTAACATAAAAATGAAAGTTACAACCATCCTCTACATGACAGTCTGTAACGAAGCATCAAGATTATGGCAACACAGTGATGTTACCACCAACCTGACTAAGGAGTTTAGGCTTATCGATGGTTGAAAAGGTAATCTCATGCATCGGTCTGCAAGATAGGCAGCAAAGCAAGTTAAGAATCTTTGTAACAAAAACATGATTCAGAGAAACAAAACTTAAAAAAAAAAAAAGAAATCTCACCGAGTAGCCAATGTTGCATTAACAGCACTATCAACATCTTCAACAATTTTACTCCCCTGAGTAATCGCCTCAAAATTTGAAGAAGAGCCAAAAGTTGGAGTTGCAAGAACTCTTTTAAAACAATAAGAAAGCGCACGATTAAAAAAGAAAATAGAAGGTTGAAAATTATATAACTACTAAGACGGAAACCATTACCCCTTCCCGTGTGGTTTGCTCGAGCTTTGAGCATCATCCTCCAAGGCAGGATCAGAGTCGGCAGAATATCTGGAAGAAACCTGCAACAAAGAGAAAGGAATCAACACAAAAAAAAAAAAAAAAAAAAAAAAACTTGTTAGCTAAATCTTAAGTAGTACCTGTACATCACGAACTTCAAACACAGGTCTAGTTGCAGGATCTTCCGCAAGTTTCAGCAATCTCTGATGCGTGAGAACATCTTCTGCCCTCTCAACTTTAACATCGAGAGCATATCTGCGAGATAGCAAAGATAATGCCATTACAACGCAATGATGATACTAAGAGCATGTTTAATGGGGTTTCTTAAAGAGGGTCTCTTAGCTTTTAACTAAAAAAGTTAAGAAACGTCTCTTAAATCAGAGTCTCTTAAACTTTTTTAGTTAAAAGCTAAGAGACTCTTCCTAAGAGACCTCCATTAAACATGCTCTAAGACAAACCAAAAGATAACATTCACTTGATCATACTCAATGATAACAAAAACCTAATGATTCCAAGATTACCGAATTGATCAGCCGAATCACTGTAGAAGAAGAAAGGTTACCGAGCAGGAAGACGATTGAAATGGTGCCAAAGTTGATCCTCGAAATCAGGGAGAGTGGCTTCTTCGTAGCTGGATTCCTGGAGACGCTGTAAAACTTCACTGAAGACGTCGAGTTTCATACGGTAGTGTCTAGGGTTTTCCTGGGACGGAGAAGCCACGACGGCTCTGCTGCCGGAACTCTCCGACTCGTCTGTGTTCTTCATGGGTATCAAATCCACGGCGGAGGATCGGAAAAGACGATGAAGAAGATTGATCCAAGATTCAGGTACGGTAACTTGCGAACAATGAGAGGAGAGAGAGGAGGAAACAATCTTCAGAGGTTCTTATTTATACGCCCGCCCGAAACAGAGAGGAGGATAGAGAGATTAAAGAGAGAAAGATTAGCGTTACCGTGTGCTTTACACGTAGGATATTGCCACGTCATTAAGTGGTGGGGATCGCTGGTGTGGGTCACAAGTGACAAGACGTTTCTTTATGTGGGACCAACAGTATCCTCTCTCTCGATAGTGGTGCTTTTAATTATACTAGAGTTTTTACAGCGCTACGCGCGGTTTATTTATCTATAAAATTAATGTTTAAAATTATATATTTTAAAAATTTTATACTAATAATAAAATCATCTTAAATTTTGATTATAGATATATTATTTTTTTTGTGATTTACTATTTTCTATAATTTTAACCATTCAAAATTTAATAATTACAATTAATTTATATAAAATTTATAATTATTATCTAATAAAAAATTGAAAATGTAAAAATTATATATTTTTGGAACATTGTTTTCTCTAAAACATTGATAACTTTGAAATAGAGGAAGTATATATATCTTCTAGTTTTAGCAATCTTTTACATGATATGCCACTAAGTTTAATTATATGATTTTTAAGTTTGTTACTTGAGTGAGGAGAAGAACGTGTGTTGTTATGGCTTGTAAACAAATAAACCGGAACATGAAAAACCCATTCTAATATATTTTTCGAAATATTTTTTTCTGTGATTTCTAAATTTGTTACTTGAGTGAGGAGAAGAACTTGTGTTGTTATGGCTTGTAAACAAATAAACCGGAACATTAAAAACCCATTCTAATATATTTAGTAATTATAAAAAAATATTTTTATTAATGGATCATATGACCAACCAATTTTTAAGACTTATTTATTATTATTTTAGTTTAGAAATGTTTATTAGTGTCATATAAACAACCAACTTTTCCATGTTCTTTTTGATTTTTAGCTTAATCTAAAAATCATACTCAGTCAATGATTCATTGTTTTTATTTTGCGGTAATTTTAGGATATCCGGATCCTAAAAATCAAGATATCCGGAATCGGCGGATCCGTCTTTTCATTATCCAGTTTCAGATTCAGACTGCCCAGATATTCTAAATTTTGGATCAGATTGAATTGGATCTCGGATCCCGGATAATAATTCCATGCCTAATTAGCATCATATATTGTAACAATAATTTTAAAATTGATCGTTGCTGCTTTAATTTTTTTTCTTTTAATATAAGTGTGTTATTATGATTCATTAATTTTTAATATAAGTGTGTTATTATGATTTATTAATGAAGTGGTTAAATATGACAATGTGATTGGCTAATTATTTAATATGATGTGGATGGCCTGAATGGCTTCTTATTGCCCTTTTAATATTGTATATAATTTTTGGATAAAAGCAAAACTTTTGAGTTTATTCGAAAATACAACTCGATATTGGAAGTTTTATGATTACTATAGCACAGAACGGATGGTGTATTTATATTTAAAAATTGTAATGTAAAATCGCAATTCACATTCATAAAGATTTTTCTAAATTTATAAAAAGAGATTTGTCTTAATCGCTTCATAATACAAATAACATACTTGTATCACTTTGGTGGAACTGATTCAACATCCTAACATCCCAAGTAGTAGGAGCCGAATATTTGAACTTTCTCTTGAAACAGTTGTAAATAAATGAAAGTGTCACTGTAGAATAATAATACTCCTTCCGTTTCAATTTAATTGTCGTTGTAGAGAAAAATTTCCGGTTCAAAATAAATGTCGCTTTAGAATTTCAATGCAAAATTTATTAAGAAAATTCTTCTATTTATTTTTTGATTGGTCGAAATATGGTTAGATGTATATGTAATTGTGTTTTTGTTTTGGAAATAACAAAATTATATATTTTATTAACATGTGTGCATAAACCTAAAACGACAATTAAAATGAAACGGAGGGAGTATAAACTAAAATGTGTTTCATGTCAAACTCTTTGTAACACAGGGGTGCTCGGGTGAAATGTTGTATGTGCATGTTTTGTCATTGCCATCAATCAGCTCTCTCTTCGGCTGAATAATGAGGCTATTGGAGGGGAAGAATCTGAACCACTCGTTTGATCCAAGAAAAGGATTAAAGAACAAACAATCCAAACACACAACACAAGAAGACAGAGAAACAAAACATCCGAGAGAGTAAGAAGAACCTTTTTTAAGCCAAATCCTAAGAATGTTCAGTTACATTATAGCATACTTTTTGCTAACAGCTCACCTTGAACCAAGGTGGTGTCTCCTCCTTTCTGGACTCCCATAAGGAGAGTAAGACCGATCTCTCCTTAACCTTTCCCTAAGAGGTGGAGGTGAATAGTCGCGCCTTCCTCTCAAAGGAGATCGTCTTGCTGACCTGCGGTCTCCATAATCATCACGCCCATAGTGTCTACCACGGTCACGGTCACGACCCCCTGAAAAAGAGTTGTGTGTTTTGTTATCAGTTCATACATACTCTAAGATGCCTGAACTTAATGGTTTTAACGCGGCGGCTTTTACCATGATCCCTGTCGTTTCTCAGACCAAGATTGTAAAGCCCCGACCGCCCACAGCTAATGGGCCACCCACGCCCGCTCTCTCGGCCCGTGGGCTCCATCCCGTTCCAGCGGCCGGTCCGTTAATTTTTTTCCAAAGGCTCGAAATCATTGTTTACTGACCCTACAATCACCACATGACCTTTCCCCGTGCTTTGGCCTCACTCACACGGTATCGCGAATCACTTCCCGATAAGTCACCCATCCTTAGACTACTCCAGCTCAAACACGCTTAACTCTGGAGTTCTAAATGGATGTGCTCCCGAAAAGGTAAGTTCACTTTAGTGACATAGATAGTCAAATCAATTATCTTAAAGCCTTTCCACATATCACAATTTGGGATGTTACACTCCAAGATGCCTGAACTTAATGGTTTTAACGCGGCGGCTTTTACCATGATCCCTGTCGTTTCTCAGACCAAGATAGTGTCCTGGAGTGGGAGTTCTTGGACGCTTCCTCCTTGACTGTAAGAAAAACAGTATCAAAGTGAATTGACCAATACGCAATAGAGAAGTCCAAGTTGAACAAAGAAAAAAAAAAGAGAGTATTTTCAATAAACGACAACGACATTGATATAACACACCAGGTTACACAAGAAAAAGCAAGATGAATGAACGCAATCAATGAGCATACACTAAAAAAAAGAGCTAGCAATACCATAAAACCCTTGGCTAATGTCGTTGATTAGTTGAGAGTTGTATAGATTGTTGAGGTTGGGAAATATTTAATTAGTTGATCATAATCATTGGTAAAAGCCTAAGCTTGAGCCACTGATCAAGCTGTGTAAAGAATGATGAACTTGTCATCTTTTGGTTGCTGACGCAATAGACTTTCTGAATAGCCATAAAGAATGATGATAATCAAACTCACAATAATATTGCAGCAAAACTGAAGTATCAAGACAGTTTACCCTTTCAACAGTAATGTAACGGCCTTCCAGAACAGACTGGTTGAGGTACTTAATGCAGCGGTCAGCATCTTCATAGCTATCCATTGTAACAAAGGCAAAACCACGAGAAGCACGAGTGCGGGGCTCCACCACAACAAAGCACGAAGCAACCTTATGAGAAAAGAAAATCATCAACAAAAGGTTAGAGATTAAAGTGCCAAATAAGAGGAAGAGGGTTAGACATGATTATTACCTTTCCCTCCTTCGAGAAATGGGCTTCAAGCTCGATCTCTGTGACCCTTGTAGATAAACCCGTCACATAGAGAGTATTCCCAGGGTTTTCAGTTTCAGTCCTGCCAACCATACATTTAATTAACAGATAACAAAGACATTAGAAACTATCTATTCGATCACAGGTACCACTGTTACATAAGTGCTGGTCGTTTGGCTGCCGCAGGTACCTGCGTCAATAATCTTGTTTGTTTCATTGACGCGGATACCTGCGTTTGCTCAAAACGCAGTGTTCGGCGTTAAAAAAAAAACAGATGCTGAAAAAACCTATGTCCACGACTTAAATTATGCGTCTACTTAATTTATTTACTATTTTGCCCTTAAATTCTATGTTTGGCGTCAACGTCAATCTTCTGCTGTAACCAAACAAACAACAATCGGCGTTAGCATCAACGGTAGCCAAACGAATAACAATTGACGCAGTCGCAGACGCCGATGCTGATACCTGCGACAACCAAACGAACAACACTATACTACAAAACAATAGAACCTTAAAAAAATTATTAATAACAAACCTTCCACGGTCCCTCGACCTCGACCTAGAGAAGACGTGTGACAAGATTAGCATGCAAGCATAAACAGAGTTATCTTGATGAAATGCAAAGTTAACAAATATGACATAAAACTAACCTTCTGCGGCTTCTTGATCTTGATCTATGCCTTGGGACAGATCTTGATCTAGACCTTGGTCTGGACATGGATCTTGATCTGGACAGTTCTCTCAGGGGTGAAGGAGATCGCGAATCTCTGATGCAAAAAACAAAAAAAAAAGATAGAAATTTATAAAACCCCTGCAAAACTCTGAATCCTTTTTACCAAAAAAAAAAACTCTGAATCCTACATTGACTTGTATCAAAAATCTAGACATGGGTTATCTGTAACATCTCTTCACCGCCACACTTCTTATTTAAACACACCTTGTCAGTTATATAAGTGAATTTCATCGCAATTGTGCAAAATATCGTAAATTTACTAAATATCGAAAATTTACGCTAGTGTAGAGTTATCAAATGCCAGATTTTGGACAGGAAAGGCAAAATTTTACATGTAGAGACAAACGATTTCGCTTAATAGTAATGAAATTCGAAGCAGTGGAAATTGAAATCTACCTCATTCTCGGAGAATCCGCCTGCAAAAAAGAAAACGAATTGAAACAAAATTCGAGAAATTAGTTGGGTTAACAAGAAAGATCAAATCGGATCAAGACTAATGGAAACTAAAGAAGAGTTACCATTGCGAAAGAGAGAAACAACAATAGAATTGCGACAGGGACGGAGAGATTTAGGGTGTCACTGTCAGAAATCAAAAAACTAAAGAAGCAAGGTGTAACACCCGCAATTTCCAAAATAATATAATATAATAATAACTCTGAATTCTCCATTTATTAATTCTCATAAATCGTCTCCAAACACCATAAATCTCATAAATATCCAAAATCTCGTAAATAAATCCGATAAAAACATAAAAACGAAAGTCTCGAATAAATGAAATAAAACTCCCAAAAGCACCAATCCGATAGCAATCACTCCTGCACGTCGGTCTCACCTGAAAGGGGGAAAGAATGAGGGGTGAGTAACAGGGGAGTCACTCAGTGAGGTATGGGATGCTAAACCGCAAACCGCTGACTTAGTACATAGCACTACGACTATGTAAGC